>JBBPBX010043400.1:16675-27940 GCA_038048925.1 Garcialebias charrua | reverse complement strand
GGCAGTCGACCCCTGATCGGAAGGTTGGAGGTTCGAATCCCGCATCCGCCCACCATGTGTTGTTGTGTCCCTGGGCAAGACACTTAACCCCGAGTTGCTCCCGGTAGGTCTGGATGGCGCCTTGCAAGGCAGGCTACCACTACCGGTGTATGAATGTCTGAATGAATGGGTGGATGGCTGGTATTGTAAAGCGCTTTGGGGCTCCTCACAGTGGGCTGGAAAGCGCTATATAAATAAGCTCCATTTACCATTTACCACACCCCACTGAACATAAGAGGATTTGCGGTGGAAGTGGTCTCCAGCTACAAGTACTTGGGTGTACCCTCAGCTGGAGCAACAACAGCACCAGCCTGATCAAGAAAGGTCATCAGAGACTCTACTTCCTCAGAGGGCTGAGACGAGCTGGTCTGAGAAGCTCAGTCCTCACCTCCTTCTACAGGTGTGCAGTGGAGAGCATCCTGTGCTCCAGCATCAACGTGTGGCATGGAGGCTGCACAGCTGCAGAAAGAAAAACTTTACAGACAGTGGTGAAGGCTGCACAGAAGTCTGTTGGAGTCAGTCTCCTCACTATCACAGACATCTACACCTCTAGATGTAGGAAGAGAGCCACCTGCATCATGAAGGACCCCACTCACCCACACGGTTTGCCCCACTCCCCTCAGGACGAAGGTAGAGGAGCATTAAGTGTAGAACCACTAGACTGAGGAACAGCTTCTACCCTGAGGCTGTTAGACTCATGAATATCTAACCAGAATACTCACTGTGAAATATCCCATCATGTTGCTGCTGATCTGTTTCATGTTGCTGTGTTCATTCGTGCTCATCTGCTCATACAGACTCATGTTCGTGCTGCCGTTAGGAGTAATGTTTTTCTATGATATTAATGCTTAGTGTATTTTTAGTTGATGTTTTTCTTAGTTCATATCTTAGATGTTATTACTGTTTTTCTTTACCTTTTATTGTTGGATGTAATGTCTTTGCGTGAGTGCAGCTACAGTGTGCGCTCTCTGGACATGATTACCTGCAGTGTTCCGTCAGTGAGGACTGAACTTGGAAAAAGGGCCTTCTCCTACTCTGCTCCTGCTTCCTGGAATATCTTACAAAAAGATCTGAAGCTCTCGGCCCTGACCTCTCTGGATGGTTTTCAGAATCTGTTGGAATCCTAGCAAAAACCAATGCAGATATGTTCCTGTCTTTGATTTATTTATTTTTTTGTACATCTACCTTGTAATGTTTTTGCTACTTTTTCTTTTCTTTTGTTTAATGTATTTGTATCATTGATGTTCATCATTCTTTAGTTTGTAGCAGGTCACTTTCGTAAATGAGCCCTCGAGGCTCAATAAGATTTACCTGACTTAATAAAGGTTGAATGAATGAATGTAACTGGGACCCTGTGTACATAATCTCATTTCATCACATGTACCACATGTGGTGCGAATGACAATAAAGAATCTCTTGACTCTTGCAGATGCTTACTTGGAGAAGTCAAGGTGGAGAGCTAGATCTTTGTGCAAGATATTCCAGGAAACAGAAGTGGCATACCATACCATACCATACCAGTTTATTTATAAAGCACTTAAAAATACAGCAGCAGCCGTCCGAAGTGCTGTACAAGAATAAAAACAAGCACAAAACAATAAAAACAATCAATCTCAATCATATAAATATCGGTACATCACAAGTAAAATAATACAACACTAAAACAGAGATGTGAACTCATTCTGGTTTAAAAGCCAATGAAAACATATGTGTTTTTAAACGAGTTTTAAAAACAGATATTGATGGGGCCTGCCTGACCTTCAGTGGCAGCTCGTTCCACAATTTAGGAGCCAGAGCTGAAAATGCTCTGTCTCCTCTGGTCTTATAAAAGGTTTTTGGGACTGCTAAAAGCATCTGGTCAGCGGATCTGAGAGCACGTGATGGCACATAAAGTTGAAGCAGTTCAGACAGATAACAGGGACTAAAACCGTTCAAAGACTTAAAAACAAACAATAAAACTTTAAAATGGATTCGAAACTGGACAGGAAGCCAATGAAGGGACATTAAAACTGGAGTGATGTGCTCACGTCTGCCTGTACCAGTCAAAAATCGTGCAGCAGCATTTTGTACCAGCTGCAACCGAGAAAGCGAGGCCTTATTTACTCCAATCAGAAGAGAGTTACAATAATCCAGGCGTGAAGTAATAAAAGCGTGGATTACGGTCTCTAAGTGGCGTCTAGAAAGGAGGGGCTTGATTTTTGACAGGCGCCTCAGATGAAAGAACGAGGATTTAACCATGCTGTTGATGTGACAGTCCAGTTTCAGGCAGGGGTCAATTTTCACTCCTAGATTTGTCACAATCGACTTTTCATATGGGGCCAAAGAGGAAAAATCAAAAGTGGTGGGACTGTCAGGAGCACTAGATCTAAAGACCATAACCTCGGTCTTTTTATCATTAAAATGAAGGAAATTAAGCGCCATCCACCCTCTAATGTCACCAAGACAGTCCAGAAGAGACTGCGTGGAGCCATTTTGTTTTACAGGAAAATAGACTTGACAGTCATCCGCATACAAATGAAACTGCACACCATGTTTCCTGAAAATAGAGCCGAGTGGCAGAAGGTAAAGTGAGAAGAGCAGAGGACCAAGGATAGATCCCTGGGGTACACCCCAGGGGAGGGCAGCAGATGCAGAGGTAAAATTATCAATCTTCACACTGAAACTTCGATTTGAAAGGTAGGACCTAAACCACTGCAGAGCTGAGCCAGTGATGCCCACCCATTGCTCCAATCTGGCGATAAGAATTTCATGGTCGACTGTGTCAAAAGCAGCTGTTAAATCTAAAAGCACAAGTAAAACACAGTTTCCAGAATCCAGCGATAAAAATATATCATTAAAAACCCTTAGAAGAGCAGATTCAGTGCTATGGTAGGTTTTAAAACCAGACTGGAAGACCTCCAAAATTTTAAATTCATCCAAAAAGTCCTTCAGCTGGGCATAGTTCAGTCCTCACTGAGGGAGCACTGCAGGTAATAATGTCCTGAGAGCGCACGATGTAGTTGCACTCACACAGAGACATGGATGAAGAGATGTATGAAGGCAACAGACCAAGAAGTGATTTAAGATTTTTTTTTTTTTAAATACAGTATACAGTACAGAAAAACAAGTATACAGTACAAGGATCTTAGCAAAGGTGGGCAGATGACCGCTAGGGACCGCTAATGCACTAATCCGCTTACAGCGGACCTAACGTTTTTGTCAGCGTAACAGCGGTTTAACTAACTTATAATTGATGAGCGGATTTGTGCTATTTTTATTTAAAATGCAGTACCGTTAATAACTAATTATCTATCAGTAAAAACGAATAAACTTATTTACAGGCTCTTATGCTAGCTCCGTAGCTGCTTGTTTTACCTTTTTTCCCTCCCTCACCGTAAAGAGCAGAGAGGAGGGAGGGTTGGAGGGGGAGCAGAGGGGAGAACAGACGCGGATCTACCATGTAGGCAAATGATGCCGTTGCTTGGGGCCCCAAATCAGCAGGGGCCCCGGCCAGTCACTTACATCACTAACATTGCTCATGCTTGTTAATGTACCATTTAACATAAAAATAATTATAGTTACGATGAAAACAATAATTAAAAACGCAATACAAAAACCGGTCGATTTCTGTATCCCCCTACTAAAAATGGACTATTCCATCTTGACATCTTCCGGGTCAGAGGTGAACTCGGGTGCTAACGTTTATGGCTAGCTGGTTGCGCTCGGTCTCTTCATAAATCTGCAGAGAACCCCGCTGTTTCAAGCCAAATTAACGCGGCCGGAGGATTGTATTGTGTGTTTTGTGTCCACCACTCGACGGTGAGTCGTTTGTTTTATGTATTTGGGTTCCTTTTATGTAGAAATGCGGTGGCGACATGCCCGTGTATTTGAGATTTAAAAGTGGTCTTAGGGATTAAAAGATCATTCTCATTTTGTTAATTTCGTGGCCGAATAGAATATATGTACATAAAGTATTAAATAAACCCTTTGATTTTTGTAATTTCATCCTTTTAGGATTATTTTAGTTACTTTTCATTAAATCTGTTGACTGCCTATAGAAGTTTTGATAACAGTTTAGTCCTGTACTGTATAAAGTAATGCTAATTTTTGTTTTGTTTATGACCTTGTTTAGGTCAGGGTTTTTTTCACACCCTGTTCCCACCCAGGTCAGGATGGCATTGGCAAGCTACCGGATTCCCGCAGCTGTGCGGTAGGACTTAAATTGCACCAAACTATTTGTTTTTTTCTGGACATATTATGAACTACAAACTACCAGATTATTGATTGATGGACCTTTAATCATCCGGGATTCAATAACTGATTTAAAATAGAAAAAAAAAGAACTCTTGGGTGTAATCAGGGTCTGTTTTGTTGTGTGTATTTTGTCTATTGGTTATACTCAAAGAAAATGATTATTACAAACAATATTATTATAAATACCTTCCTGTCTATCGGTTATACTCAAAGAAAATGATTACAAACAATATTATTATATTAGATAGCCTACCTTGTTACGCATCTTTAATAAACGCCTAAATCAGGAAGCACATTTACCAAAGGACATGCAGATCACATGAGGCTTGTTCAGCCTGTTCTAAGGCACATTTCTTGGAGAAATACATATTTAATAATAAATTAAGTAGGGATGGGGCAGATCCGATCCAGTATCGGTATCGGTATCCGATACCAGCAGAATGTAAGTATCGGGTATCGGAACCAACCTGCCGATATTTCCGATACTTTCTAGATGTCAGAGAGCACATATATTTCACCATACTCTGTGACTTCTGTCTTAACATTGTTACTTAGCGGTATATTAGTGTTCAATTATAGATTAAATCTGTATCTGTTGATAAAATTCAACAAGAATTACAACTCATATAGTGCCAGAATTAAAAATAAGACTAGAAAATGGGGAGTAGAATGTGATGATTTCCCATAATGCTTAGCAGTATTTTAGACTAGTGTTCCTTGCACCATGAGTCAGAAGGACGTCTGTGGAAGAGACCTGCCTCTTCTTGTATGCCATTTGTTTGTGAATTACTGTAGTGAGGCTCAGAGTGTCTTCTTTGGGTTTACCTCACACAAGTCCGAGTTTTGTGCAACATACGTGCTCTCCCTTCAAGAACTTAATTATTACAGCCTCCTATGCTTGAACACCGATATCGGATCGGAAAAGTATCGGTATCGGTCGATATTCAGTTGTTATGTATCGGTATCGGATCGGAAGTGAGAAATGTGGATCGGTGCATCCCTAAAATTAAGAGCCGGAGTAGAGCCGCTGCTTCTCCACATCGAGAGGAGCCAGTTGAGGTGGCTCGAGCATCTGGTTAGGATGCCTCCTGGACGCCTCCCTGGTGAGGTGTTCCGGGCATGTCCCACCGGAAGGAGGCCCAGAGGAAGACCCAGGACACGCTGGAGGGACTATGTTTCTCGGCTGGCCTGGGAACGCCTTGGGATTCCCCTGGAGGAGCTGCTCCAAGTGGCTGGGGAGAGGGAAGTCTGGGCCTCCCTACTTAGGCTGCTACCCCCGCGACCCGACCCCGTATAAGCGGAAGAAGATGGATGGATGGATGGAAAAACACAACAACAACTGTGGATTCAGCTCTTCTCTTGATTAGCTTCTGGACAGTGGGGGTCGCCAAGAGTCCAATAAGGAGCAGGCAGACACGTGAACGGCACATTTAATGTAGTTTACCACTTTTTTGTTAATCTAAAACATTTTTTTTCTCCAGACATGACACAATAAAAGCCTAATATTGCTTTTGAATAGGGCTTTTATTTAAGCAAAGCTTGCATAAAAAAATACAAATTAAAAAATTTTCTTCTTCTACTAGAGAGGAATAAATAGCCTGTGAGTAAACTTGTTGCCTTTTCAGTGCACTGAGTTTCTTTAGTTTTTGTCTGCTTGTTAATTTTTACCTCTCTCCTCCTCGTGAACACACACCTCCTCCTCCTCCTCCCACCTGCGCGCCTCCCTCTGTCTCTGTCCCCCGCTTCGCTCGCGACGCGAGCACTTTCCTTTCAGCCAAGATGGCGGCAGCCTCGTCCATCCAACCGCCGAGCGTTCACTCCTCCCTCACCCGGCACGGAGCACTCTTCCCGGTGATGGACAGCCCCGAGAGCCGGCGGCCGGAGGACGAAGAGGCGGGGGCAGCGCAGCCCTCCGAGCCCGGGGTCAGTCTCCGGGAGCTGCCGGACCTGGAGCCGGCGGAGGTGGAGAGGAGGCTGGCCAAGAGTCGCCTGGAGCTGAGCAACAGGAGGAAGATCCTGATGAAGAACCTGCCGCCCGACACCACCAACCAGGTACACCACCACCAAGTGAAGCAAAAGTAACACGGACAACTTTGTTCGTTGCTTTTTAGCATTTTTAAATAAATAAAAAAAAGTTTCTAATTTGCAGCAGCTGTAGCTCATTTTGTTTAATTGGTTAAAAAAAAAACTTGGTGACGTCACGACCAATTAACCTCAGTTTGCTTAAAGGTTCAGGGTCTGCAACCTGAGGCTCTGGAGCCACATGCGGCTCTTTGGTCCCTTTGCAGCGGCTCTTTCAAGTTTTGACCAAACCTGAATTGGTTGTTCTACAAACATCAAAAAATTACTAGTTTTAGCAGTTTTTTATGTCATTTCATTTACTAATATGTGGATATTGGAACAAGTACAAGGAGTAAAGCTTTAACTTTATGCTTTATTTCTATACGTAATTCATTTTTCCACAATTAAAAAAAACCTAGGTTTGTATAGTTCATAGTTTTTATTAATTAACAAACCCTCTTTAAAATAACCTTTTTTTTTCACTTGTCTTAAATTGTAAAAATAGATATTATTAGTTATTTTATCTTTATAATGTCACCCCTAGTGGCCACAAAAGCCCCTTCCAACAAACCTAAAGTGGCCCATGGACCACCAGTTGATAACCACAGTTGTAGCATGTTGCGGCTCTGAACACTTTTAATTTAGTGAACAAAGGCGTAAAATGGCTCTTTTGTTTAAAAAGGTTGCAGACTCCAGTTTTAGACATTAGCAAGTTGGACACGGGAGAAATGACCGCAGTATTGTTGGCAGTTCAGTGGATAGAAGATAATCAACCACTCAGATCAGTCATATGTTCAGATTCCAGTTCATCAGTAATTAAAAAACAGTAGTTCAGAAAGCAGACCAGACATATTGACAGAAATACAGCAAACACTATTCAGAATTAACATGATGGGGTTAACAGTTGCATTTTTGTGGATTCCAGCACACATAGGGATAAGAGGAAATGAAATGGCAGATACAGTTGCAAAGGAGGCTACCAAAAACAATTCAGTGGAAATAAATTTAAAATTCAGTCGGGCAGAAATGAAAAGTATCACAAAGCAGAGAATGAGGGAAAAATGGCAAAAGCAATGGGAAGAAGAAAGAAAATGTTGATGGTTCTACAGCATTCATCGTAAAGCTGGAGAAATGAGGTGCGCTGAAAGACACAGAAGGGAAGAAACTCTCAAGACTCAGATTTGGACACATTGAACAGGAGGACACTATTCATCATTGGGAAACATAACACGGGTAAATGTGACTACTGTGGAGAAGATGAGACCATGCAACATGTGTTAATGATCTGCCAACAATACTGTACCATCATGAGAGAAGACAAATGATTCATAGACTCAATGCAATAAACGTCAGATATGACCCTGTAGAACTGCTACAACAAAACTCAACATTTTGTTGAAATACTTGAAAAGGGCTCATTTGTTCAACATAATCTGAGCATTATTTATTTATTTATTTATTTATACAGTACAGTACATCCTTATGGAGAGTTTATTTATTTATTTATTTTTGAGCGCTATTCCAGTTCATATCCTAAACTGCAGATGGCGGTAATGCTTCAAAATCTTGAAAGCCAACCGCCAAAAAAAAAAAAACTCAAGAAGAAGACATTAGCAAGTTGGTTTGATTTACTTATCCTCAAATACTTATCTATGCGATACAATTGTTTCCAGTGAATACATTTTTAACGAGTATTTTGACCGGATGAGCATCTGCTTCTTTTTTGTGTTTTGAATGTAGGAAAAGGAGACATGACGTCATAAGTAGCTCACAAGTAGTTTCTAGCAACATGAATAGATGTAAAACACACTGGAAAACAGTTTGGATGATCCCCCATAAATATTTAATTGTAAACAAGGTGAAGGAAGTTGTAGCGTGTGAAGAAGGAGAAACAAACTGATCTGCAAGCAGTTGCCTTTAATCCTTCGAGCGTCAAAACCAGAAACAGAATGAATGAATTTACACACGAACACGTCTTCTTCTTCACCTCGTAAAACCTGGGGAGCACCTCGCTGGCTCCTCCTACTGGGTGAGAGAGAGATGAGGCCATATACCTCACCAACACACCACAAAGTGTCATTTAAAATTCTCCATAAAATTTACCCTAAGCACTACATGGTAAAATTTAAAAGAGACATAAATACTAATTGCAGTTTCTGTGAGGGCCATCCAGAAACTGTGACACATCTCTTTTGGCGCTACCCTTTTACACAAAGGTTTTGGTCAAAGTTTAGCAGGTTTATTAATGACCATATTTTAAAGAATTTTTCCTTATGCTGGGAAAATGTTTTCTTTTGTTTCTATTGATTCCATAGAAAGGATGCTAAACGTTTCTTTATAATAAACCTTTGCTAAATGTTATATTCATAAATGTAAATTTGCTAATAAAACACCTTGTTTCTCTCTTTTCATTAAATAAATGGAACTGTATATCAAATCAACAAGACTCTACAAATAAGGATAATTTCAATATGTACATCTTTGCATGTTCTTATGTAATTATCACCCCTGGCTGTTTGTTTGTATGGTTATTGTATTGTGTTGTATACTTCATTCTCTTGTTTTGATGTATACTAATTTTGCTTAAATAAAGTTCTTAAAAAAAGAATGGATGTAAAACATATTGCACCTGCTGATAATATGCATGTGTATTATTTTTATACCCTTTGAACATTTCTTGCATACATTTGAATGTACAGCATGCTCGCACACAATCAACACTGTAATCAGATCAGCTCTTTACCATTTAGTTAAAGTTTCCCACCCACCACTCTAGACGTGAGTGATGCATAAACAAAGAGCTTCGGCTCCTGCAGACATGACAGGTGGAACCCACAATTCTGGACTTCGCATGCTTTAAGTAAACCATGATTCTTTACTGGAAGCCAAAGCAAATTATCAACCGCCGCAAAAGGCTAGATGCTGAGAAACTTGTGCCACTGGACCAGGGGTCTGCAACCTGCGGCTCTAGAGCCACATGTGGCTCTTTGGTTCCTCCACAGCGGCTCTTTCAAGCTTTGACTAAAAGTAACATAAAATGGAAGTTAATTGGTTGCTATAAAAACAACAAAAAAGTACTAGTTTTAGTTGTTTTCATGTTATTTCTTTGACAAATACTCACTTTAGCGATTTAGCATTTTGCTTTATTTCTATACTTCATTATTTTTTCCACAATAAAAAATTGCACAGGTATGCATAACTCATAGTTGAATAAATAAATAAAAACTTTCCCACCTCTTTACAAGAATCTGGTCTTTTCATTTGTCTTAAATTGTAATAATATAAATAAATGTAAAAAAAAAAAAAAATCATTAGATATGTTTAGCTTTATAATGTCACCCCTACTGGCCACAAACGTTTCCGTCCAACAAACTTAAAGTGGCCCATGGGCCACCAGTTGATAATAGTTGTAGCAGGTTGCTGCGGCTCTGGACACATTGAATTTAGTGAATGAAGGTGTAAAAATGGCTCCTTTGATCATAAAGGTTGCAGACCCCTGCACTAGACAGATTTTAAAGAACATTCAGGAACTTATGAACAACCGATTAACTTGTGGAGTTATTAAGATGGCCATCACAGTTAAACGATATTAGCCAACACAAATTGTTAATGCTAAGTTTGGACATTTTTGAGCTAAAATGTGACTTGTTCGTAGCTGAGAGTCATTCTAAACACACACTCTGAGCATCACATCAAATGATATTGACTTTGTCCTTTGTCACGTTTCAACATGTGACGATCTTTGTCTAAAACTCTGGCATAAAAGGTGCTGGTCGATTATGTATTTCTTGAATAAATGCAAGAACTGCATGCGAGGGCTTAAACGTTTACGCTTCCTGTCAAATACCCGAGTGACATCACTGTTTTTAACTTTATGATTCCACCACTAAGTGTTTTTCATCACTTGTGCGAGCATGCACGCCTTTAGGAGGCAGCGTGTCGAGCCTGCGCTCATGGTGTCTTCCTTCAGGCTCGTAGCACCAAACATTCCTAAAAAGGGTTGCTGCTATATGAGCCAGTGCTCTGCCGAAGTGTTTATGTGCACGTGGGGAGGGAGGTAGTGCGAACGAGCGTGACGGCATGTTGTGTATGAGAAATGACAAGCAGAGGGGTAAGGGAAAAGTCAAAAAAAGTCATCAGATGAAGCAATGGAACAGGATTTTCTCTGTTTCTCAGAGCAGCATGAACGAGCAGCATAAAACTATCAATTTACAATACATGTGACTGTGACGGTTCTCTGTGTGAAGTTTAAGTCCTTGTTCAGCTGACAAGAGCTCATACAGGTCTTGTGTTTCCCAACAATCTCAACGGTTGTCAGATAGAAATAGCTTAAAGAAAAACTTTTCCAACTCCCCAAATATTTACATCAGCATGATGTTTAAATGTCTTGCTCGTCACAATTTATCGTCTTCCACACGGTTGTAGGCTTGCGGCAGAGGAAAGCTGTTATGTTCTATGAAACCTGTCTGCCTACTCTTGAACAGCCAGCCGACTCCAGCCATCATTCCCCTCATACCCGCTGCCCCATTAGTGAACACTGAGCTGCAGTCTGGATAAGTGCGAGTGCACGGTGCACTGTGTCAGATATATGGTCTGCTGACAGTCTTCATCTCAGGGAGAGGTGGGGGGATGGGAAAGGAGGAGGAAGAGTAAAGAGGGGATGGAAAAACTGGTTGATGGCGAAGTAGAAAGGGAAGAATGTTTATGGAAGAGCAACATGAGGGGATAAAGATGTGACTACAACAGATCGTTAAACGATCAAGGAGCTGCAGTAGATAGTTTCCACTGACAATCAGAGCTTTGTTTTCTTTCAGTTCAGAATGAGAACTCCAAGGAGTTGGTCTGTGTTTTAGTTCAGGTACTGTATTTTCAGACCTATAAGTCAGTTTTTTTTCTCATAATTTGCGTGCCCTGCGACTTATACTCCAACGC
>JBBPBX010043399.1:0-11999 GCA_038048925.1 Garcialebias charrua | reverse complement strand
TGTGTGTGTGCATTTGAATTTTGTTTGTGTCTTTGTGTGTGACCTTGAGCAGCACTCAGACGACGGGGGTGACAGTCGAAACGCAGCGACACCAGTCTGCTCGGAGGCAGCAGACTTGTTGGCAGGTCAGGTCGTCGGTCGTGACGGGGCCCGTGGGGCGAGTGCTGATCAGTCGCTGAGCTCTGCTAATGCACTTAAAGAGTTTGTTTTTGTCTGCAACTCTTCACTGAATGTCCTAACACTGATTTTTAACTTTTTATTTTGGCATAATCAGCATCTCACTCATCTCTGTGTTAAACAATACAGACAAAAATTCTGGCGTTAAAAATGTTTTACAAGAATGTTTGTTGTGAGGAAAAATAATACAAAGGCGTTTGTGTCGTTTTTATCAACCTGTAGGTCTGTCTGTCATTTACCAAGATATATCATGAACCTCTGAATGAATTTTAATGAACCTTTCTGGAAATAATTATTAAATGAACATCTTCAAGGAGCCAGCCTAATTCAAGATGGCCGCCACAGCCAACTGAACTTAGAAAACACAAAAATGTCTTTAATTCAGACACTTTTACAGATACTGAGCTCAACTTTAGCGTGGTGGTAGCTGAGACAACTACAGCTGCTACAACTGTATTTAAATGTTTTTAAAAATTAAAAACAAAAATTGTTTGCAGTTCAGTTTATCTTGTGTTGCTGTTTTGAACACAAATGTGACTTACAACTCCACTGGCTCCCAGTTAAATCACGCATCATCTTCAAAATTCTACTTCTCACGTTCAAATCTATCCACAACCTTGCCCCTCCTTATCTATCTGACCTCCTACAAATCTCCATCCCATCACGCTCTCTCAGATCCTCCTCTTCGCTACATCTCCATGTACCCTCTGCCCGCCTCTCCACCATGGGGAGCAGGGCCTTCACCTGCTCTGCCCCTCACCTCTGGAACGCTCTACCACCAGACCTTCGAAACACCACCTCCCTTTCTCTGTTCAAGACTGCTCTGAAAACACATCTCTTTAGACTAGCTTATCATTAACTTTACTAAATGTATTTTTATTATTTTGCATTTTATAATCTTTATGTATTTTATATTTCAATTTGTCACTGATAATGTTTGCACTGTATTGGTTTGTTAAGTGTCCTTGGGTGTCCTGAAAGGCGCTTTTAAATAAAATGATTATTATTATTATTATTATTAATAAATAACTTAAACAAAGCTGACAAAACTAAAATGTGCAACGAAAAGCTCACAATAAAAATAATAATAAACAAACCTAGTGAAATTGTATTTCATGCGAAAATGCAGTGTGAATGCTTATTGCAGAAGAACTTGCTGAAAACAGCTGCAATGAGCTAAAATGCATTCTGAAATGTGGCTGAAATGAAAGAACAATACTAATTTAGCAGAAGAAAGCGGAAAGAAAACACATTTGCTGAATTGGGTTTCAATGAGAAGAAATTAGCAAAAAAGTTAGGAAATTACTGGTAACTTAAAACCCCCACTGAAATTACCAAAAAAGCTGAAAAATAGCTGAAAGGGCAGAAATAAGCTTTCTCTACCAGAAGGAGGTGAAAGGAGCTGAAATGAGCTCAAGAAATGTGGAATTACATGTAAAAGCTAAAAACAGCATAAAACAGCTTAGTAGCCAAAAGAGCAGAATACCTGAATCTATTAGAAGGAAACTGAAATTAGCATAAATAAGTTAATTAGGCTTAAAGTAGCAGAAATTACCATGAAAAACTTGAATTTATCTGAAAACAGCTGAAATGAACTAGAAAAAAATGCTAAAAAGGTGGCTGAAAATGTAGAACACGCTTAAACTAGAAGAAAGCAGAAAGAACATGTTTGCTCAATTAGGCTGAAAGAAGTGGAAATTATCTGAAAAGGCTGAAATGGGCAAAAACAGCCGAAAAGTAGTTAAAAAGGCAGAAAGAAGCTGAAATTCCCAGAAGTAAGTGGAGAGAGCACATTTTTGCTGAATTAGACTGAAAGGGGTTTCAATGATTTCATAAAATGTGGAAATAGCTAAAAAAAAAAAAAGCATAAACAGCTAAATAGTAGCTGAAATAGCAGTTAAGCTGAAACATCAGAAATAAGCTGAAAGGAGCATATCATTCATTCATTCATTCATTCGACCTTTATTTATACAGGCTAGCCTAATGTCAAGCTGAAATTAGCAGAAAGAAGTTAGAAAAAAACAACAAAGATGCTGTAATTTGTTAAATCTCAAACATTCAGAACTCAGAGGTTTTCATGTCTGATTAATAAAACCACATGTAAATGTCTTTAAGAACATTAAACAAAAAACCTTTCTGTAAAACCAGGCAGCAGGAAGGAGAAACAGTAGCTGTCTCCAGATGTTCATTAGAAGTTTCTCATTCATTTATCCTGATTTTTGTTTGATCTCTTTCCAGATGTCAACATGGCCGGAGAACCAAGACCGTACAGGCCCAAGATTGTCTCCAAGAGACCCCTGTCGTCCCTCTACAGGTCGGTACGCAGCCGTTTTTGTATTTTTTACTTCTCTTTTCACCTGCAACTGCTGCCACCAACCCTGCTGAGTGTTAAAAGAGTTTTCTACATCTTCACACCAGCACATTTTAAAAAGAGCAGATTAGTGCACAGGGAGGTCGCATAAATATGTCTGCTTAGAGGTTGTAAAAATATCAGTTTATTGTCTGTGTAACAACTTTAGAAAATATCCTTCCTTATAGATTTTTCTACCTGGATTATTGAGTATGCATCAGAGTATTTAGAAAATGTGTTTTTATTTTTAATTATAATGTTTGGAATTTCACCAAATCCTGATTAACACTGAAGAACCCTCATTTTGGTTATGATTTAAGCATTTTCTATAACGTATTATGTTAAAAAAGTAAAATTTGTACTGTCATTTTAAGAGCGCTTTGTCATGATGTCATACACCGTCTGGATCTCAGTTGGCAGCGCGGCTGCCTGAGAGGATGCAGGGTTTTATTGTCGCTCTTGGTTAAGCTCACATTTGATTAAATATATACGGTAACATAAATGTACGTAAGCACATGCAGTTGTAAATGTTTAAATGTGTAAAAACACACAGAGGAGTCATTTTTGGACAAGAACATGTTTGTAAGTAAGTAAGCTTTATTTNAAGAAACTGTCCAGATGAACTGATTGAGAATGAGCGGATTTGATACCTGGACTATTGAGAATGAACTTTCTTGTCTTGAACCACTTTGGACATGTCTGCCTGCCTGGGAGGAGTCGACGAGGGACAAGCCCCCAGAAACCATCTTGGCTACAGCAAACTGGTTGGTCCACTTAAGTTGTTTACTTGGTGGGTTAACTTCAGTGTGCTTTGGACTACTCTGACTGACGAAGCCCTCTGGAGTGAGGGTGAAACGTTTCTACTAAAAAGAAACTGTCCAGATGAACTGATTGAGAATGAGCGGATTTGATACCTGGACTATTGAGAATTAACTTTCTTATCCTTCCTTATAGATTTTTCTACCTGGATTATTGAGTATGCATCAGAGTATTTAGAAAATGTGTTTTTATTTTTAATTATAATGTTTGGAATTTCACCAAATCCTGATTAACACTGAAGAACCCTCATTTTGGTTATGATTTAAGCATTTTCTATAACGTATTATGTTAAAAAAGTAAAATTTGTACTGTCATTTTAAGAGCGCTTTGTCATGACGTCATACACCGTCTGGATCTCAGTTGGCAGCGCGGCTGCCTGAGACGATGCAGGGTTTTATTGTCGCTCTTGGTTAAGCTCACATTTGATTAAATATATACGGTAACATAAATGTACGTAAGCACATGCAGTTGTAAATGTTTAAATGTGTAAAAACACACAGAGGAGTCATTTTTGGACAAGAACATTTTAAGTAAGTAAGTAAGTAAGCTTTATTTATACAGTATAGCACATTTCACAGAATGCGAGTCACAACGTGCTTTACAAAAAGGGAAAAATAAAAAAATAAAATCTTAAAATCACAGAAGTACTATACAGAAAGGTAACACATAACATCAAAAAGGCGTTCAATACAAGCTCAACTGGACTTTATTTGTTGAAAAAGACGTTTCGACCCCTTTCCAGGGGGCTTTTTCAATTCACTGAAACCAAATGTGAGCGTGTGGAGTTAAAGCAGTCTAAAGAAATCATGCACCATCATATGTAAATTGCAAGCTGAGGTAACACATACATGTAAATTGACAGATCACCCCCTACTGTTAAGGTGTAGGGGGTAACAGGGTACATACACGAAGGGTACATTACGCGTAGTGGTAATGGCAGTCGTCCCCCGATCGGAAGGTTGGAGGTTCGAATCTCGGTTCCCCACACCATGTGTCGTTGTGTCCCTGGGCAAGACACTTAACCCTGAGTTGCTCCCGGTAGGACTGGAAAGGCGCCTTGCATGGCAGTCTGCCGCTACCGGTGTATGAATGTGTGTATGAATGGGTGGATGGTTGGTATTGTAAAGCGCTTTGGGGCCCCTCATCGGGGGCTGGAAAGCGCTATATAAATAAGCTCCATTTACCATTTGTTTAAATTATTTATTGTCATTTCTTATTGTCATATTGTCAAGGACATAATAGATAAAATAGCTGAAAATTGCAAAAGTCAGCTGCATGACAGGATCAGGAAGATTTCTTGACAAAACTACATTTTTTTTACAGACTGTTTTAAAAATGACTGTTGTTAGTTTTAAAAAAAAAGTTATGTGAGTAATTCTCAAAACAGTGTTCTGGTTTCTGTTGTACAACAACCAGTTTATACCTTTTACAAATAAAAGTTTCTAACTTTTTTATTATTATTTACACTACTGTTACTTATAATATTAATTATAATATTTACTTTATTATTTTAATAATTTGATGAAGAGAGCGATGAAGAAATTACTCACTTGCCCTGGAAACAGTTCCCACCTGCCTGAAGACCGTCACCATCATCCCAGTCCCAAAGAGCTCTACAGTGACTGGTCTGAATGACTATAGACCGGTGGCCCTCACCCCGATAGTCGCTAAATGTTTTGAGAAACTGGTCATGACCCACATCAAAACATCCATCAACATCAACGAGGATCCTCATCAATATGCATACCGCGAGAACCGATCAACAGAGGATGCATCTCCTCTGTGGTCCACACTACTCTCACCCACCTGGATCAGAAGGACTCATACGTGCGCATGCTCTTTGTGGACTTCACATCTGCCTTCAACACCATGATCCCCCAAACCCTGATGGACAAACTATCCACACTTGGACTAAGCCCCTCCATTTGTAACTGGGTCCTAGACTTCTTAACAAACAGACCACAGTCAGTGAAGATCCACAACTTCTCCTCCTCCACCATAACCCTCAGCACTGGCTCTCCTCAAGGATGTGTGCTGAGCCCTCTTCTGTTCACTCTGCTCACATATGATTGTGCAGCCACCCATCCAGGCTGTCATATTGTAAAGTTTGCAGATGATACAGCTGTGGTGGGATGCATCACAAACAATGATGAGTCCAGCTACAGACAGGAGGTGGAACACCTGGAGAGCTGGTGCAAAGAGAATAACCTTCACATGAATGTGAAGAAGACAAAGGAGATGATTGTGGACTTCAGAAGGAACAAACACACCCACACCCCACTGAACATAAGTGGATCTGCAGTGGAAGTGGTCTCCAGCTACAAATACTTGGGTGTACACATGAATGATAACCTCAGCTGGAGCAACAACACCACCAGCCTGATCAAGAAAGGTCATCAGAGACTCTACTTCCTCAGACGGCTGAGACGAGCTGGTCTGAGCAGCCCAGTCCTCACCTCCTTCTACAGGTGTGCAGTGGAGAGCATCCTGTGCTCCAGCATCAACGTGTGGCATGGAGGCTGCACAGTTGCAGAGAGGAAAGCTCTACAGAGAGTGGTGAAGGCTGCACAGAAGTCTGTTGGAGTCAGTCTCCCCACCATCACAGACATTTACACCTCCAGATGCAGGAAAAGAGCCACCTGCATCATGAAAGACCTCACTCACCCAGCACACTCACTCTTTGCCCCACTCCCCTCAGGACGGAGGTTGAGGAGCATCAAATGTAGAACCACTAGACTGAGGAACAGCTTCTACCCTGAGGCTGTTAGACTCATGAATAAATAAATAATAAGAATAATCACTGCAAAATATCACATCATGCTGATGCTGATCTGTTTTCTTGTTGCTGTGTTCATCTGTGACCATCTGCTCATACAGACTCATGTTCGTGCTGCTGTTTATAATGATGTTTTTCTATTACTCTAGGGCTTAGTGTATTTCTAGTTGATGTTTTTCTTAGTTATATCCTAGATGTTATTACTGTTTTTCTCTCACATTTTGTTGTTGGATGTAACTGGGACCCTGTGTACATAATCTCGTTTCATCACATGTACCACATGTGGTGCAAATGACAATAAAGTTTCTCTGACTCTGACTCTTTTGGGAGAGGGGAGTAGCGAGAGATTGGGGGTGGGGGGTCCCAGATTGGCTAGGAAGTAAGAAGGGGGTCTTTGAGGAAAATTGGATGGGAACCATACCCTAGATAGCAGCTCTGCTCCACACAAACGGTTGTGGTAGCTCGGTGGTCTGTGGTTGTGTCAGGAAGGGCATCCGGCCTTTAAACAATTTCCAAGCCTTCGTGTGTTAGTTCGCTGTGGCGACCCCTGAAGAAGGGAGCAGCTGATGAACAAAAAAGGGAATAAAGCTAAAAACATAAAGAGGTACCAAACCCTAACCACAGTTTCTGTCTTTTGTTTTCTGATTTTCTTGTTTCGTCTGTCGGTTCCATCTCTGATCAACCTGTTTGTTCACAGCGGCTACGAGTTTGAGTACGACTACTACAGAGACGATTTCTACAGCAGGTATGTCAAAGATCTTTTATTCTTTCTCCTCATTTCTGGTCTCCCAAAAAGAGGAATTTTAATGTAAATAGCCTCCATTTTCCCTCTCAGGTAAAATTAAACTGAGGATTGAATCGGTCTCACTAATGACGCTTTTATCTGCTGAATGTCAGAGTGTCCCCTGGCTGGACGTCTGTGCCAGTGAGACAGAGAGACATGGGGACGGGGGACTTCATTCTGACATTTTCACCAGCTTGTTCACTCCCTCTGCTCTGAGGGGATAAAAACGTCCAGTTTGAGTCATTATTTGTTCATTAAATATATCTTAACTGCAGCTTGTTCCTGTCATCCGTCTTCTCAAATGTTTGTTTTTCATCTAACATTAAATTATCTGCTGGAAAATCTCTTTAAAGGTTCAGTATGTAATTTCTGGAACACTCATTCAACCTTTATTTAGTCAGGTAAATCTTTTGAACCTCATGGGCTCATTTACGAAAGCGACCTGCTAAAACTAAAGAACAATGAACAGCAGTGATAGAATTTCATTAAACAATAAACAAACAAACAATAAACAATAGAAAACAAAAAGAGAGAAAAAAAAAATTTTTTTTTTTTTTTTTTTTTTAACAAAGTATCAAAAAACTAGCAAAACATTATAAGGTAGACGTATAAAATCAAAGACAGGAACAAATCTGCATTGGTTTTTGCCAGGATTCCAACAGATTCTGAAAACCATTTAGAGAAGTCAAGGTCGAGAGCTTCAGATCTTTTTGTAAGATATTCCATGAAGCAGGAGCAGAGTAGGAGAAGGCCCTTTTTCCAAGTTCAGTCCTCACTGACGGAACACTGCAGGTAATCATGTCCTGAGAGCGCACGCTGTAGCTGCACTCACGCAAAGACATGTAGGAGGAGATGTATGAGGGCAGCAGACCAAGAAGTGATTTAAAGATGAAAATGTACCAGTGGAAGAGTCTGCGTGAGGTTAATGATGTCCAGTTAACCAGTGAATACAGGGTGCAGTGGTGGGTACGATAATCACAACCAGTTATGAATCTTAGTGCACCATGATAGACCACATCCAACATCCGCAGGGTGCTTGTAGGAGCATTCATGTAGAGAATGTCACCGTAATCAATGGAGGGAAGGAAAGTCACAGATACAAGGCGTTTCCTAACATTCAGTGTTAGACATGATCTGTTTCTGAAAAAGAAACCCAGTTTAACTTTCAGTTTCTTCACTAGGTTTTCCACGTGGAGTTTAAAAGAGAGATGTGAATCGATCAGGATACCCAGATATTTATAGGAATCAACAAACTCAATAGGGACACCATTTGAAGATAAAATCAGAGGAGGATCTGCTGGAACCGCCTTCCTATTTGAAAAAAACATCCCTTTTGTTTTATCAGCATTTAGGACAAGTTTGAGACGGAACAAATCTGACTGGATGATGTCAAAAGCGGATTGCAGTAACTGGAAAGCCTTAGCTACTGTTTTAGCTCGGCAATAAACAACTGTATCATCAGCATAGAAATGTAAGGATGCATCAGGGATGCAGTGACCTACATTAGCTATGTAGATTGTAAAGAGAGTTGGTCCTAAAACTGAGCCTTGTGGTACACCATTTTTAACTGTTAAATAGCTGGAAGAAGCACCGTTATGTTGAACACATTGCCTCCGATTGGAAAGATAGTTAGAAAACCAACCGATGGTGTGATCAGAGAAACCGATTTCTGAGAGCTTATGACACAGGATGTTATGATCCACAGTGTCAAAAGCTTTAGACAGGTCTAAGAAAAGTGCAGCACAATAGTCCTTAGCATCCAATGCTTCAACAACATCATTCAGAACCTTCAGAGAAGCAGTTGTTGTGCTGTGTTTTTTCCTGAAACCAGATTGATGGAGAGTATGTGAACACGCTGGAAATTTTGAACAGAGACACGTTTCTGGGGCTCTTGTTCCCCCTTGCTCTGCTGAAATTCAAATTCAAGCTCTGTTTTTATTGGCTGATTCAAATTCAAGCTCTGTTTTTATTGGCTGATTCAAATTCAAGCTCTGTTTTTATTGGCTGGTTACAAACTCTGTTTTTATTGGCTGGTTAACGGTGGGTCACTGTGGCTTTTTAGAAATGCTTTTAGAGAAGCAAGGGGACAATAGTTTTTTTCAGAGATTACTTGTCTAAAATCAGTATGTCAGGAGGTAGTGACAGAGTGAAGAAATATGTTAAAAATATATTGTTAGAAAAGTTACATACAGCTCCTTTTAATGTTTATTACGACATTTTAGTGCCAATGTAAAATGGAGCTGGTAGCAATTTTTCAAAAAAAAATCTCAGAAATTACAACAATATTTTATATTTACATAAAATATATAACAGAACTTAGCTGGGAAGTCATACATTTAGGAGAAAAAGGCAGAATTTACCCAGATTAAACATAAATGTATTGTACTTAAAAATCTCAGATAGTGAGATTGTTCTATTGTGAATTATACAAGACAAAATATTAAAGTTGTATATTTATAAAAAATAATATCAGCATATAAATGTAAGTGTGACTCATAAATTTATTTAAAAAAAATAGTTTAGCCCTTTTTCCATCAAATTTATATATTTTTAACAAAATTTAAGACTTTTATCTTTCAAGTTATTACTTTTTTCCACACAAATTTATAACTACCAAATTTATTCTCGTAAATTTTTGTATTATTTGCAGAAAATTTAACTTTTTTTATTTATTTGACAAATTCATGGCTTTCCAACATGAGACAATAACTGAGATTTTTCTTGTACAAGTTTAAGATAATTGTAGGAATTTCTCAGTTTGTTTTATTTTTATTTTGCCATCCAGCTTCCTTTTATTTTGTATTTACAGTAACCCTGTTTGTCATTGTCAGCCCTCAATTGAGGGTCAGCCCTCATTTGGTTCAGATCCTACCTCTCTGACAGATCCTTTTGTGTGTCCATCAACGATTTTCGTTCTGCAGTGGTGGCACTTAAATGGGGGGTTCCACAGGGGTCCATCCTGGGTCCTCTCCTATTCTCCTTATACCTACTGCCACTCGGTGCTATTTTCCGGAAACACAACATACCTTTCCACTTCTACGCTGATGACTGTCATATCTACTTCCCCCTAAGACACATTGGTACATGCTCTATTCATCCTCTGCTCGACTGCCTGGCTGACATCAGGGACTGGATGGCTTTAATTTTCTTAAGTTTTAATGATAAGAAGTCTGAAGCCATATTGTTCCTTCCCAATGACACAATCTCAAACCACTGCATTGACCTTTCTGCTCTAGCCCTGTCTGAAAAACAAAAAGTCACAAATCTGGGAGTGATAATGGATCCTTCCATGAAACTCAACAGTCATGTAAATATGATCGTTAAATCTTGTTTTTTCCAGCTGAGGCGACTGTCTAAGCTGAAGCCCATATTATCCAAAAATAATCTGGAGACAGTAATTCACGCATTTATTACATCTAGGCTTGATTACTGCAATTCACATCTGCTTGGCGTCAGTCAGGCCACCATTGCAAGACTACAACTGGTCCAGAACGCAGCAGCCCGATTTTTAACCAGTACACACAAAAGAGAGCACATTACACCAGTCTTGGCCTCCCTGCACTGGCTACTGGTTCATCTTCGAATCCAGTTCAAAATTCTCCTCTATGTCTACAAATCGCTGAACAGTCTCGCCCCCACCTATCTCTCTGATTTGATACACCCATATGTCCCACCACGTGCTCTGAGGTCAGCGGACCAGGTACTTTTGACAGTTCCAGGGACTCGTCTTAAACGCAGAGGTGACGGGGCTTTCGCTGTAGCAGGCCCAAGACTCTGGAACGAGTTACCGCTGCTCGTCAGACAGGCCCCCTCCCTCTCGGTTTTCAAATCCCGTCTAAAGACACATTACTATTCTGTTGCTTTCAACACCAGTTGATCTGTGTTTGGTCGTTTTATTTATGGTCTGCAATGTTTTTATGTCAATTTTCTGTACTTCATTGTTGTGTGTTGCCTGTTGTTTGTTTGTTTGTACAGCACTTTGGTTGGCCTTGTCGCTGTTTAAAGTGCTCTATAAATAAAATGGTATGGTATTGTGAAATTGAGCTAAAAGTGACATTCACTTCTTTTTAAACCTCATTCCTGTGTTTTGGACTGTTTCTGTCTCCGCAGACTCTTCGAGTACCACGGTCGAGTCGTGCCCCCGACCCGAGCTGTGATCCCCATTAAACGGTCTCGGCTCACCGTCCCGTCCGCTCGCAGAGCCAAGTCCTCCTTTCCAGTCAGGACCTGCTCCTCGTCGTCCTCCTCCTCCTCTTCATCCTCCCGAGCAATCAACATCGGCTCCTCCGTCACCAGACCCAAATGTACGACGTCAGCAGCGGGTCTTAAAACACATTTTTCCTGCTTCACATTATTCACATTGATTTGATCAAGGTCAATAACAAACCTTTACAGAAACAAAGTGCTGCAGTTTTAAAGTTTTCATCAAAGAAAAAGCTAAAATTTTCAACGCCTCTGGTCGACTGTGAAAACGTGTCAGAGTAAAGTTTTAAATGAAACACGTCTGTTTTATCTGTTTGTCATGTCAGATAGTTCTCTGTATAAAATATTGTTTACCAAGAAGTGGCTCAATCACTCGATTCAGGTTTTTTTATGTTCACGGTAGCTTATACACGAGGTTACCCGTAACCATTTAAAATGTTCATATTTTACAATAAAAGAGGTCAGACTTGAAAGAAAGGAAGAAATATGTTTGAGTCAGACAAAACAACCGTGTTTATTTTTTCTTAATAGAACAAATCTGCAGATTTTTGGCTTTTTTTCCTTCTTGTAAGTAAACTTTGTATAACTTGGTAAAATTAATTCTGACTAAACTTTGGCCTTCCTTGACATCTTAAGCTCTCTTTAAGTGGAAAAGAAAGAATTAAATCTAATTAACTCCAAACTTTATCAAAAACTGAGTCATTAGTGCCTTAAGGCTCAAAAGATGTTCACTTTATCCAGCTGTTCTCAAAAATATTTTCTTTTATTATAGTAATATGTTTATTATTCCTTAATGACAGTTGCTGCCTCACTTCTTGTTGGGCTGCAGGATGTTTCGCAGCAACATTTACTTCAGGTTTTTGTCGGGGGCTTTTGGATGAAGAAATGCA
>JBBPBX010043398.1:0-27941 GCA_038048925.1 Garcialebias charrua | reverse complement strand
GATAGCAAGGCAAAGTGAACAAATAAAGCAGCAGAGTGCTAGCTTGCGTGTCGAACACATGGTCGACGCTATGAGTCAAGGGGGACGCCATTTTAAAACATCAAAGAGCGACAACGACGCAAGATGGAGGCGAAAACCGGAGCCCAGTGAGCCCAAAGACCCCTTCACATGTTCACGCTGTAATAGACAACATGGAAAAACGCAGCCATGTCCAGCAAAGAACAAGAGGTGCCATAAATGCAATAAATTGGGACATTTTGAAATAGTCTGCAAATCAAAAATGCTGAAAGAGGTGACAGTAGTTTCTAACAATTCAGTAGAGAGTGACGACATGATTTTTCTTGGAGCAGTAACTAATGTAAAGCCAGCTATAATAGAGCAGCCAGATTCAGAAAGTGAGTGGCTTGTAGAATTACCTATAAATGGCTGTACGGTCAGATTTAAAATCGACACAGGTGCAGACATAACAGTGATGTCGCTGACTACATTTAATAGACTGCCAAATAGCCCAAGATTAGTCACAGAAGCTAAAATGCCACTGGTCACCAGCCCTGGAGGTGAAGTCCACTGTGTAGGCAGGTTTATGGCCATAAGTCAGTTTAAAGGACAGAAATACAGTTTCTGGGTCACAGTCATAAAGGGACCCTATGCTCATAACCTGTTGGGAGGTAGTGTAGCTAGGAAGATGGGTTTAGTCAGGAGAATTAATAATATTAATACAGACCTCTTAGAGGATGTTTTTGGAGAAATAGGCCTGCTAAAATGCAACCCGGTAAAAATAGAACTGAGAGCAGATGCAGAGCCCTACAGCCTGACAACGCCACGACGCGTCCCATTTCCTCTCCTTTCTAAGGTTGAGGCAGAACTGAAAAGAATGCTAGATTTGGGCGTCATAGAAGAGGTTACTGAGCCTACTGATTGGTGCGCCCCAATGGTTCCTGTTGAAAAGAAAAACAGCGGCCAAGTAAGAATTTGTGTGGATCTAAAACGCTTAAACAAAGCAGTGAAAAGAGAGCGTTATATTTTACCAACTTTGGAGGACATTGCCCCAAAGCTGGCAGGAGCTAAGGTGTTTTCAACCTTAGACGCGTCATGTGGTTTCTGGCAGATCCCTCTGGATGCAGAGAGCAGAAAACTGACAACATTTATAACCCCCAGTGGCAGATTCTGTTATAAGCGGTTACCTTTTGGTATCACGTCAGCCCCAGAAATCTTTCAAAGACAGTTGTCCACACTGTTAAGTGACCATGAAGGTGTTGTCGTAGTCATGGACGACATTCTTGTTTATGGACAGACATGACAACCACCTGAATGCAGTTTTGAAAACCATCAAAAACAGCGGCTTGAAGCTGAACAAAGCAAAGTGTCATTTCAGCAAAGCAGAAACTCGTTACTTTGGTCACATCATCAGCGGTGAAGGAATAAAACCAGACCCGACGAAAGTGGAAGCCATCACAAAGATGCAGAGTCCCACAAATGTGGAGGAGCTCCGTCAGGTCCTGGGCCTGATTAACTATGTGGGGAGATTCCTGCCAGACCTCTCCACCAAGCTACACCCGATCACCAGTCTGCTACGACGAGAGAACAAGTGGGTATGGGACGACACACAAGAACAGGCGTTTAAAGCTGTTAAAGCCATGTTGGTGTCAGCCCCAGCTCTTGCATATTATGATGCAAGTAGAAAAACTGTTATCAGCGCAGATGCAAGCAGCTATGGCTTAGGAGCAGCTCTACTACAAGAACACGAGGATGGATTAAAGCCCGTGGCATTCTGCTCCCGCACGCTGTCTGATGCTGAGAGAAGATACTCTCAAATCGAAAAGGAGTGTTTAGCAGGTGTGTGGGCGTGTGAGCGATTTGCACGCTACGTTCAAGGAATGGACAGTTTCGTTCTGCAAACAGACCACAAACCACTTGTACCACTCATAAACACTTATGACCTGGACAAAGCCCCTCCAAGGTGCCAGAGACTCCTGATGCGGCTTTTAAGATTCAACGTGGAAGCAGAGCACGTTCCAGGCAAACAGTTGGTAGTAGCCGACACCCTATCCAGGAGGCCACAGAGACATGTGAGTGATGAGACTACAGATCACATTGTACAGGCACATGTTGAATCAGTTATGGTGAATGCACCAGTCTCATCCCAAAGACTCTCAAGGATCCGTGAGGCAACTCAGCACGATCATGAACTGCAGCAGATTATAAAGTTCATCAGGAACGGATGGCCGCCAAGAACAGCGAGGAACTCATCTCTTCATCGTTACCATTCAGCACGAGCACATCTCTCAGAAGCTGATGGTTTGGTGTTATTCGAGGACCGGCTGGTCATTCCTTCTGCGCAGAGAGCTGAGGTGCTGTCAGAGATACACAAAGGACATCAAGGACTAACACGGTGCCGAGCACGCGCCAGGATGGCAGTGTGGTGGCCGGGCATCAGTGCTGAGATTAAACAGATTGTGTCAACATGTAAATTCTGCATTGAACACAAACCAACACAGAGGCACGAACCTCTCCTGACTTCTACTCTACCAGGGGGCCCCTGGCAGCGCATAGCAGCAGATCTGTGCGAGCATGAGAGTAAGAATTATCTCATTGTAACGGACTATTATTCCAGAGACATTGAAATAGTTCGTTTGTCTTCCACATCGAGTCGTGAAGTCATAAGTCGACTCAAGAGCATGTTCGTGAGGTGGGGAATTCCACTGGAACTGGTGAGTGATAATGCAACTCAATTTACATCCAGTGACTTCCAGGACTTTTCCAGAGAGTATGGATTTGTGCACGCAACTTCCAGCCCCCACTACCCTCAGGCGAACGGTGCTGCCGAACGAGCGGTTCAGACTGCAAAGAACATTTTGAAGCAGCCTGACCCCCATCTGGCCCTGATGTGCTACAGAGCAACACCTAGTGCTGCTACAGGTGTGAGCCCTGCACTACTGATGACGGGAAGAGAAATCAGAACCACACTTCCAGTGCTGGAGAGCAAGTTGAAAGCTGCTCCAGTGGACAGACATGAGATTCAACAAAAGGACAGACAGACAAAGGAAACCTACAGATTCTTCCACGATCGCCATCATTCTGCACAACCACTTCCTGCACTACAACCAGGACAAGACGTCAGGATAAAACTGGATGGTGAAAAGAGTTGGAAAACCCCACCAAAGGTCATCAGCAAATGCCATGAGCCAAGGTCGTATATGGTGGAGACGGAGAATGGAGCTGTACGGAACCGGAGACATCTGCAAGCTGTCCCACTTCCCACAGATCAACCAGATCAGCTACAACCACCTGATTCTCCAGTGACACTGAACAGTAGCTTTCCACCTGAAGACGGTGCTGATTCTGCGACCAGAGACACATGGGTCCAGAGGTGGAGCGCTCAACTCCACAAGGTTCACAGGTGACTTCCAGGGGAAGGGTAATCAGAATCCCTCTAAGGTACCGAGACACTTAATGACTAAAAAAAAAAAGGATAAAGTGAAGTTGACCTGTGTAGTTTGTATGTATAAGTGTGAAACATAGACCTGTGTAGTTTGTATGTATAAGTGTGAAACATAGACCTGTGTAGTTTGTAGGTATAAGGGTGAAACATAGAGTTCTGAAGTGTGGGTAAATAGTAACTGGAAAAATGTTTAGTTGAAACATAGATGTGGGTAAATAGTAACCGGGAAAATATTTAGTTGTTCACCGAATTAATAGGAACAGCAACTATCGAGGGCAGAATAATCCCTACGTTGCTGTGGACCGAGGGCAGTCGACCCCAACGTCCTAGTGTTCGGATGTTATATACAGGGTAGTTTAGAAACGTGTGTTTCCTGCTAAAAGGGGGAGATGTGGTGATATGTCCTAGTTGGGTTGCCGTAGCTAGTATAGACTGAGCATGCGCAGTGTGTGTGTTTAGTTGTGAACTGAGCCTGACGAGACGTTAACATGTCGTGCTATTAACAGTTCAATAAAGCTGAGTTCGCCAAGCTACCTCGTGAGTCCACCGCCCGTTCTTCATAGAAGCAGCCGTTCATGACAGTACCGGTAGGCCTGTACCAATACTACAGGTACTAATGGAAAAGGGGCAATAGAGAGGAGCCAGCTGAGGTGTTTCAGGCATCTGGTAAGGATGCGCTCTGGGTGCCTCCCTAGGGAGGTGCTTCAGGCATGTCTGACTGGGAGGAGACCCCGGGGCAGACCCAACTGAGAGATGTAGTCTCTCAGTTGTCCTGGGAACACTCCCAGAAGAGCTGGAAGAGGCTGTGGAGAGAGATGTCTGGACCTCCCTGCTGACAATCGCCTCAAAAATGCAAAAAAACGCCTAAAAAAACATACCCAAATTAAATTAGAAGCTGTTCTTGAACCCTTTGGGGTACAAGCAAAAGCTTGGTGTCTTTGTAAAGATAACACTTTGAATTTTTTGTTTCAGCAGTCAAATTTGTTGTATCTGTTATTATTTTGTATTTATTTAAGTGAGAACACGAGAAAATCAAGCATTTTTTTTGCCTCGCCTGAAAATGTTAATATTTGTCAAGCACCTGCAGACTGACACAAGAAGATATGGACTGGAAATTGATATGAGCATAAAGAGTGAAGTCTTTACTATGACAGGTTCAAATTTGAAGTCAATAGCATAAAAATTGAGAATTTTGTGCCTGTTTATTATGTGCATGTTCAGGCGGACCTCAAACCTATCCAAAGCTATCCAAACTGTGCCAAATGGGTAACACCAACTTCAAAAGTCTGTAACTTCTGAATACTTCAACATACAGACTTCAGTGAGGGCTCTATTGAAAGCTTACATCAAGGGGAACCCTGTTCCATTCCTAGATTTACTCTCAAACCGATTGAAATAACTGTAAAAGATGAAAAACAGAGTAAAATGTTCTTTTTGTTAGTGTGCATAAAAAAGGCTCCTCAAGAAGTACTTTTTGTAAACAAATCTTTATATATTGTAAAAAATAAACAATAAAAAACACACTCACTGCAAACTATTTACATTTTGGCCTCCTCTGCTTTCTCCTCTCCAACCTCCTCTCCTACTGTTCTCTCACATCTCCACAGCTTCGTCTCCACAGCTAGAAGTATCATCACTGGAATCCTTCTGTCCTCCTTGATCCCTTCTAGGTAGACACTCCATGTCTGAACCAGTTTGCCTGAAGTGAAAAAGAAAAATATTGATTATGTTGAAGACAGACAGACAGGCACAAAAGAAAGAAATACATGTCAGGGCGCTCGTAAGTCAGGGACTACCTGTACAGAAATAAACGGGACGGGACGGACGAAAACTCTTACTTCTTTATTCTATAATAGCAGTATAAAATAGCAGTATAAAATAGTTTTCACTTACTGCTCAAGTAATGTATCATCTTCCCCCATCGATAAAAACAGCTTTGACCTCAAGAATCTCTCGAAGACGCCTCAGTCAAGGAGTTGTTTGGACATGCCCTGGTCACTAACCTCCTTGTAACCAGTTCCAGAGCCTCTTCTGTGGTGTATTTTGTTTTTTAGGGCATTTAGCCATTGCGACACGGTGAAAAAAGTCCGAAAAAGCAATCGTAGAAGTCTGTATAGAAAAGTTCTCCCTTTTATGCACAGAGGATTTTCATTAGCTATACGTCTGTCACGTCAGAATCAACGTCTGATATGATTGGCCACAGCCCCACGTGGAAAAGTAGGCATTGGGTGATTTTTACTTCGTCACTCTCGGTGGATTTGATTGGCTCTAGCGACTGAATAGTTTCACTCAGTTGGTCAGAATTGGTGTCAATCTTATGCTACATCCAGACCGAACGCCTTTTCAACTGCAAAAAAAGCTCGTCACGCACGCAAGTGGACGCACTGGACCCAGTGGTGTCCAGACCAGAACGCGAAGCTGCGGCGGCGTGGGGGCGGGAGGAGCTTACCGGTATACCGAGTTCCTCACTGCACTCCGCCAGGCAAGGAGCTTTTTATTTCTGTCTCTGTAGAGCAGACTTGACTGGTCGTGAAGGACTTGTCGCGAACACACAGCTACAATGAGTTTCTCTTCCATAGTACACGACTTTGCGGGTTTTTTCTGTGTCCCACAAACAATACGTCACATAGTTGCGCAATACCCGTCCCCTCGTTTCCGCGTCACATAGGGACTCTCCCCCTCTCTTCTCCCCCCGATTGGTTGACACACGCGTTCACGAGTTTGAACGGCGAAATCTTCTGCATGATCAAGGCGTGCTTTGGAGGCTGACGCGGGTTCACGTGCACGGAAAAACACTTTCCAGCACGCTCAACACGCACGTGACGTGACGCCCGACGCCAAGACGCGCCTCCAGACGCGCCTGGAGGCGCGTTCCCCATTGACTTTGCATGTAAACCGGACGCTCCTGAAGTTGAAAACGCGTTCGGTCTGGATGTACCATAAGTAGGCCTAGGGGAAAATATCGGTATTGGTAATCGGCCAAATAAGTTTAACATATTGGCACATCGGCCAAAACTCCAATATCGTGCATCTCTAGTTTTAACATAATCTTAAAGGGGGGGCTAGGCAGGGTGCTCAGTTCTGCTGATGGGGTGGGGTGCCCCGCTTGTATAGTTGTGGGGAAACACTGGTGTTGCTTTTCATTCTCTGGATCTGGGGGCTTGTACCTTCTCTTCTGCTCTTTAACCACTCAGTCATTCAGCGCTCAGCATGAACACTGAAAATGTATTTATTTTTGTTAAATGCTTCAACAAAATATTCATTTATGGGTGTCCATACTTATGCAACCAGCATCTTTTATTATATTTTTCCTACAACAGCCTGTTTTCAGGTGAGTTCAGGATATACGTCCCAAAAAGACGGGGACATTTTGACAACCCGTTTGTAAACCCGACACTTTAACATGGGGCGACTTTACATTCAGCTTGGACGTAAAGTAAAACCACCGACGTTTTTATCTTCGAATTAATGTTCAAACGATTCCAGAGATTGACCAAACGTTTGTTTCTGTAAACCAAGAAAGAAGAAGAAGAAGTGTGTCATTGAGTGGACTCGGTACCTGGCTTCTCGTCGTCGTCACTCTGCTGCTTCTCCTCTTCCTTCTGCCGCACTTCTTCATCACTTCCAGTTGCAGCCTTCTTCCGTCGCCCTCCCTCCTCCTCCTCCTCACTGTCAGACTGCATCACACCCTTCCACTTCCCTCCTCCACCCTCCTGCTGTTTCTCCTCCTCGTCAGAGTCCACCTGGGCCACCTTGCGCCTGGCAGGCGTCCCTGAGTCGGAGTCGCTGTCGGAACGTAGGTTGGGTGATGCCACGGGTTTGGATTCCTCGTTATCAGAGTCGCTGCCGGAGTGGCGGTCAGAAGACGCAGCAGGTTTCGAATCCTCCTTTTCAGAGTCACTATTACGAGAAGCCGCAGGTTTTCTTTTCTCGTTTTCAGAGTCGCTGCCAGAGTGGCGGTCAGAAGACGCCGCAGGTTTCGAATCCTCATTTTCAGAGTCGCTATCGCGAGAAGCCACAGGTTTTCTTTTCTCGTTATCAGAGTCGCTGTCAGAGTGGCGGTCAGAAGACGCCGCAGGTTTCGAATCCTCATTTTCAGAGTCGCTATTACGCGACGCCGCAGGTTTTCTTTTCTCTTTCTCAGAGTAGCTGTCGGAGCGGCGATCCGGGGATGCCGCAGGTTCTCTTTTCTCATTGTCAGAGTCGCTGTCGGAGCTGCGATCCGGGGACGCCGCTGGTTTCAAATCGTCATTTTCAGAGTCGCTATCTCGAGACGCCACAGGTTTGGGTTTCTCGTTCTCAGAGTCGCTGTCAGAGCGGCGATCCGGGGATGCCGCAGGTTTTCTTTTCTCATTGTCAGAGTCGCTATCGGAGCGGCGATCGGGGGACGCCGCTGGTTTCAAATCCTCATTTTCAGAGTCGCTATCGCGAGACGTTGCAGGTTTGGGTTTCTCGTTCTCAGAGTCGCTGTCGGAGCGGCGATCCGGGGACGCCGCAGGTTTTCTTTTCTCATTGTCAGAGTCGCTGTCGGAGCGGCGATCCGGGGACGCCGCAGGTTTTCTTTTCTCATTGTCAGAGTCGCTGTCGGAGCGGCGATTCGGGGACGCCGCAGGTTTTCTATTCTCGTTCTCAGAGTCGCTGTCAAAGCGGCGATCTGGGGACGCCACAGGTTTTGGTTCTTCATCATCTGCGTCGCTGTCAGAACGGTGGTCGAGAGACACCACAGGTTTGTTTTCCTCACTCTCAGAGTCGCTGTCTGCAGCCGCTTTGGGCGCATCCTCCTCGTCCTCCAGCTCTGAGCTGCTTCGCCTGCGTTTAACCGGGGACAAGTCCTCTCTTACCTCGTTGTCAGACAGTTCATGTCTGACCGGAGACGACTCCTCGTTGTCCGATCCGCTCATTCTGTGTTTCTCTGATAACTCCTCTTCCTCATCGTTGTCTGATGTGCTCATTCTTCGTTTTACCGGAGAGTCATCGTCACTGTCGGCAGGCTGGGGCGCCTCCGCCTCAGAGTCACTGTTATTGTCGTGGCCCCTGGGAGCCTCGCCGTCTGAGTCGCTGTCAGCTCTGCGGTGGTTCTCTGTGTCAGAGTCGCTGGCTGCTCCACCAGTTTCCATAAAGTTGGTGTCTTCGTCATTACTGCCTTCATCCTGCAGAAACAAAAACACCAGTCAAAAAAAAAGGCGTTCAATACAGAAACAACTGGACTTTATTTCTTACAGAAGACGTTTCGCTTCTCATCTGAGGAACTTTCTCAATTCAAAGAGCAGAGAGTGAGAGAGCAAGGTTTTAAAGGCTGAGATAAGAGACAACATACCTATGTACATTGACAAATCACACCTCACACCATAACAGTAGGGGTTTCTTAAGGTCTTTGTTAGTCTAATTCACAGAAGAGGCTCCTTTGTTCCCATCAGGTGTGAAAACCGTCTGGGAATCAGTCCTAAAGCTGCATTTTAAGTTTTTGAAAGTTGGAATCTGAGACCTCCTCCCCTGTTAAGAGAAGGTTTTTCTCTCTTAATATAAACAGCTTCCTTCACATCCCTCTCAAACCACCTGTGCTCTCGGTCCAAAATGTGCACATTCTGGTCCTCAAATGAGTGACCCTTGTCCTTGAGGTGGAGGTGAACAGCTGAGTTTTGTCCAGAGGAGGAGGCTCTCCTATGTTGGGACATTCGTCTGTGAAGAGGCTGTTTATAATAATAATAATAATAATAAACTTTATTTGTATAGCACCTTCCTACAATGCCTTGCACTGACCAAGGTGCTTAACAGGACAGAAAATATAAAAACCGGTACAATAAATCAGTGAAAATAAAAGCAACAGCAATAAAAGGAGGCAATGGAAATAAAAAAGTTACATACTAAAATACCAAAAGTAATAAAAGTTACACACTGAAAGCTTTTTTGAACAAGTGGGTCTTCAGTCTGGTTTTGAAGAGAGTCAGATCAGAGGTGGCACGCAGCTCAAGGGGGAGGCTGTTCCAGGCTTTTGTTTAGTTTCCCCAATGTAGAGGTCCGGACAGTCCTCGCTGCACTGGGCCGCGTACACTACCCCACTTTGTGTGTGGGTGTTTTGTCCTTAGGATGAACCAGTCTCTGTCTGAGAGTCCTGCTGGGTTTGAAATGTACTGGAATGTTGTATTTGGGGAAAATCCTTCTGAAATTATCTGATACTCCAGCAACATAAGTAGGGATGTCCCGATCCGATCACGTGATCCGAAACCGGGTCCCGATCACGTGATTTCAGACTCGACTCGACTCGGGCGTTACATACCGATCAGGGATCGGATATATATGTGTATATTTATTCTAAACACAAACGGGAATATTATATTAACTGTATAATGAGTTACAGAGTCAAATTGTCTCGGAACAAAACATGCACAATAGTTTTGCAGCAGTGCCTGCCGTAAAGCAGTGCCTGCCGTAAAGCGGTGACTGTCGTAAAAAAGAAGCGGAACGCGGCATTAACTTGAAGTGGAGGCAGCGATGTCTGTCGTGTGGAGATATTTTAAAGTGGATGACAAATGGAAAGTTCGTATTTCAAGAGGAGGTAAGGAAAAGGCTGCATTTAACACAACAAACCTGATTAGGCACATCAGAAACAAACACCCGACACAATACACAGAGTTTAACCAGACAACCCAGCCCAGCTCACGCTGCAAGAGACTTTATAATTTATATTTATCTCATAAAGAAAAACATACACTTCCTTCTGTGAAGCCACAGGAGGAGAGTTAAGGAGTGCTGTTCAGAAAAGCATGTTACTAGCCTTATTTTATAAAACTGACACTTTAAGTTTCTTATTTGTTTACATGCCTGCTCAGGTTCTGGTTCTGCTCAGGTTCTGGTTCTGCTCAGGTTCTGGTTCTGCTCAGGTTCTGGTTCTGCTCAGGTTCTGGTTCTGCTCAGGTTCTGGTTCTGCTCGGTTCTGCTCAGGTTCTGGTTCTGCTCAGGTTCTGGTTCTGCTCAGGTTCTGGTTCTGCTCAGGTTCTGGTTCTGCTCAGGTTCTGGTTCTGCTCAGGTTCTGGCCAGGTTCTGGTCAGGTTGTGGTCATGTTCTGGTATTTTAAGTTGAGCTGCTTATTTTAAATTAGACATTTATACTGTTGCACTAAACTTCAATGTGAAGAATTTTATTTTAAATCTTATTACTTGATTGTTCAATCTACCTCACAGAAGTACTCTGTTAAATGTTAAGGTAAATAAAATAAAAATTAAGGGACATCTGGATCTGTTTCTTTTTTTTCCCCTTCATTTTAAAAATGTATTTTAGAAGTATCGGATCGGGACTCGGTATTGGCCAATTCCTAAAATTAAAGGACTCGGACTCGGGGCCAGAAAAACCTGATCGGGACATCCCTAAACATAAGGGATGACAATGTTTTTTCGTCTGTTCTCCTTTTTCTGTTCATTATTGTGTTTTGTAGATTTCCTCGCTGACTTGACAAAGGCCCAGTTAGGATATCCACATGTTTGGAGAGATTTTTCTATGTGTTTCTGTTCCTTTTCCTTCTCTTCTGTCTTCGTGGGGATATGTTTGGCCCGATGCTGTAAAGTTCTGATGACAGAAAGTTTGTGTTCCAGTGGATGGTGAGAGTCAAACAGAAGATACTGTTCTGTGTGGGTTGGTTTTCTGTAAACTTCAATGTTGAGTCTGTCCTCTCTTTCCATGTGAACCAAACAGTCCAAAAAAGCAGCTTGTTATCGTTTGCATCCTCTCTGGTGAACTTGATGTTGTTGTCGACTGAGTTAATGTGTCTGGTGAATGCTTCCACTTCCTTGGCTTGGATTTTGACCCAGATATCGTCCACATATCGGAACCAATGGCTTGGAGTTGTTCCCTCATAGGAGTTTAGGGCTCTCTGTTCCACTTCCTCCATGTAGAGGTTGGCAACAATGGGTGACACTGGAGATCCCATGGCACAACCGTGCTTCTGTCTGTAAAAACTGTCATTGAGCTTGAAATAAGTGGTGGAGAGGCAGAGATCCAGCAGAGTGCAGATATGGTCTGGGGTGAAGTTGGTCCTTTTGTCCAAATTCTTGTCTTGTAGAAGTCGCTTGACAGTTTCTACTGCTTCAGAAATGGGCATGCAGGTGAACAGAGAAGTCACATCATACGATACAAGAGTTTCTCCCCGGGTTAGCTTCAAATGTTTAACTTTGTTGGCAAAATCAATGGAGTTCTTTATGTGATGATTTAGGATTTTCAACAAACACAACATCCCAGTACATTTCAAACCCAGCAGGACTCTCAGACAGAGGCTGATCCACCCTAAGGGCAAAACACCTACACACAAACAGAGTGGTGTAGTGTACGCGGTCCAGTGCAACGCGGACTGTCCAGATCTCTACATTGGGGAAACTAAACAGCCTCTTCACAGATGAATGTCCCAACACAGGAGAGCCACCTCCTCTGGACAAAACTCAGCTGTTCACCTCCACCTCACGGACAAGGGTCACTCATTTGAGGACCAGAATGTGCACATTTTGGACCGAGAACACAGATGGTTTGAGAGGGGTGTGAAGGAAATTGTTAATGTTAAGAGAGAAAGGCTTCTCTTAACAGAGGAGGAGGTCTCAGATTCCAACTTTCAAAAACGTATAATGCAGCTTTAGGTCCGATTCCCAGACGGTTCACACCTGATGGGAACAGAGGAGCCGCGTCTGTGAATTAGACTAACAAAGACCTTAAGAAACCCCTACTGTTAAGGTGCGAGGTGTGATTTGTCAATCTACATAGGTATGTGTGTATCTTATCTCAGCCTTTAAAACCTTGCTCACTCACTCTCTGAATTGAGAAAGCTACTCGGATGAGAAGCGAAACGTCTTCTGTTACAAATAAAGTCCAGTTGTTTCTGTATTGAACGCCTTTTTTAGTGTATTACTAGCTGATGTCTCTCTTAGTTAATCCTAGATGTTATTATTGTTTTCTCTTGCATTTGTTGTTGGATGTAACTGGGACCCTGTGTACATAATCTCGTTTTCATCACATGTACTACATGCGATGCAAATGACAATAAAGACTCTCTCTCTCTCTCTCTCTCTGTCTCTCTTTTTTGATTTTATCATGTCCTGGATGACTGAGACTCTTCACCAGCAAAAACACCAGTCGTCATCAATCTGCAACAGTTTGTCTCTGTTCATGAACCAGGTAACTGTGCTCCAGCATCAACGTGTGGCATGGAGGCTGCACAGTTGAAGAGAGGAAAGCTCTACAGAGAGTGGTGAAGGCTGCACAGAAGTCTGTTGGAGTCAGTCTCCCCACCATCACAGACATTTACACCTCCAGATGCAGGAAAAGAGCCACCTGCATCATGAAAGACCTCACTCATCCAGCACACTCACTCTTTGCCCCACTCCCCTCAGGACGGAGGTTGAGGAGCATCAAGTGTAGAACCACTAGACTGAGGAACAGCTTCTACCCTGAGGCTGTTAGACTCATGAATAAATAAAAATAAAATAAAAAATAAACACTGCAAAATATCACATTGTGCTGATGCTGATCTGTTTTCTTGTTGCTGTGTTCATCTGTGTTCATCTGTGACCATCTGCTCATACAAACTCATGTTCGTGCCGCTGTTTATTCCCACTATATTAGGCTTAGTGTATTACTAGTTGATGTTTTTCTTAGTTAATTCTAGATGTTATTACTGTTTTTCTCTTGCATTTGTTGTTGGATGTAACTGGGACCCCGTGTACATAATCTCGTTTTCATCACATGTACCACATGCGGTGCAAATGACAATAAAGACTCTCTGACTCTGAAGGGCGAGATACACTCGAGCGTCCTCACGATACGCCAATACGCAGCGTACGTATGCCCCGTACGCAGCGTAGCCCCGCGTAGCCCCTCAGGGCAAGTACGCGCAAAAGTATTTTTTTACTACGCATACGCGATTCGCATACGCGATGCGCGGTGTCTGATCTAAACTTCCCCGGCGCCGGACTGTTTTGTATGTTACACAAATGAAATAAATTCCTCTTTTTTATCGCTGATCGGGCCTTTTCTTTTGTTTTTTTGCCTAAAGTCAAGTAACCGCTTCTTCCTCCGTTCACTCGATGAATGAAATGAATGAATTCAGGTCCTACCTGGGTGCGCGATGTTTTATATATTCCCTGGTGGGCTGTGGTGGGCTGTGGGCTGCAGGAAAAGCACTCCGTGCTCAGCTGCTCATATTACAACAAGGAGAACGCGAGCGTTTGGAGCGAAAAACTAGCGGAAGTGACGATCGGAAGTGACGGTACGGAGGAAATGACGTTAGAATTTGGAGCGAAAACACGAGAATCTACGCGAGAACGAAAGCCGAGTGTAGCAGCGGCTCCGTATACGCGCGTATACGGAGTCTGCTTCAGTGTATCTCGGGCTTGACTCTCTAACCAGTCAATCCAGTCCATCATCTTCCTCTTGTTCTGGGCTCAGAGCAGCAGCTGGAGCAGAGGTCCAGACATCTCTGTCCACAACCACCTCTTCCAGTTCTTCTGGGAGGACTCCCAATGTGTTTCCAGTCCAACTGAGTCTCTGCAGGTTTTCTCCCAGTCAGACATGCCAATAAAACCTTCCTACAGAGGCGTCCAGGAGATATCCTTACCAGACGTCTGAACCAGCTTGCCACACCACTTTATGAGAATATTCTTGGAGCCAATCAAGTTTCAATTCAAGGCTTCACCAAACTCCTCCCACATCTGAGCTTTTGCCTCAGCAAGAGCCAGGACTGTAGCTTGATTGGCCCGCCGGTACTCCTCAGCTGGTTCTGGAGTCCTACCAGACAACAAGACCCGATAGGACTCCTTCAGCTTGACGGCCTTCATCCCATGGGGTGTCCACCACCGACTTGGAGGAAGGCCACCAGGAGAGGCACCAACAACTTTGTGGCCGCAGCTCAAGGCAGCCAGCCTCAATATGGCCCACTCAGCCATGTCTCCCACCCTCGCTGGGATGTGGTTGAAGTTCTCTCTGAGGTGTGAAATGTCCTAACTAGTAGGGCTGAGCCATATATCGTTCCCAGTAATACCGATAAAAAAAGCTTGCCCGGGCAAAAAAGTTATATCATGATATGGTAATTTCATGACGTTATACGTTGGGGCGTCCCGCCCCCTTAATATCCGAGCGCTTCAAAAGACCAAACCAAACTGCGCACCCCCCTCTACTTGTCGGTACTGGTGTAACGCTAGCTAAAATGCTAAAAACAAACAACACGTCTCAGCTGTCTCTCCCCTGCTTAAACTGCACAGGTACAGAGAGCTCGTCCCCCCCTCCCCCCGCCCTGCACTGCTCAGCGTCTCAGCGTGTGCAGGCTTTGTCTCGCCCTTGCTGTCTGTACACATGCGCGGCTCAACTGTCTCACACAGTCGTTACAGAGGCAGGTTTAAACTCCCCGTGGAAAACCTAGTAAAGAAACTGAAAGTAAACTGGGTTTCTTTTTCAGAAACAGATCATGTCTAACACTGAATGTTAGGAAACACCTTGTATCTGTGACTTTCCTCCCCTCCATTGATTACGGTGACATTCTCTACATGAATGCTCCTACAAGCACCCTGCGGATGTTGTCTACCATGGTGCACTAAGATTCATAACTGGCTGTGATTATCATACCTACCACTGCACCCTGTATTCACTGGTTAACTGGACATCATTATCCTCACGCAGACTCTTCCACTGGTACATTTTCACTTCTTGGTCTGCTGTCCTCATACATCTCCTCCTACATGTCTCTGCGTGAGTGCAGCTACAGTGTGCGCTCTCAGGACATGATCACCTGCAGTGTTCCATCAGTGAAGACTGAACTTGGAAAAAGGGCTTTCTCCAACTCTGCTCCTGCTTCCTGGAATATCTTACAAAAAGATCTGAAGCTCTCGGCCCTGACCTCTCTAAATAGTTTTAAAAGAGACCAAATATTGGTTTTATAAATTTTTATGGTATGTCTGTGGGCTATCCAGACCATGTTCATTCAATTTAATGCACATAATAATTCTTAGATAATAAAATATCCACTTTCTAGTTGTGCCTTTTCTCACTTCCGTTCTGAACAGACCGTTTATGATAAGGCCACGCCCTTCAAAAATCTTTTTACATTAACTCCGCCCTCCAAAGGGGACCCTGAGTCAGACCCAGAGGCAGACGCCATTTTGGGCAGGGCAAATGAGGCGCTGACGCGTCGCGTAGGCCGCTGAGAAACATCCATAAGTTCACCCTCCATGTTAAAAACTCTTCGTTTGACTCTTCGAAAACAAGCAATAAGGCTGCAGAGTAACACACTGGCTGCTAACTGCTATACACGCTCTTTCTAGCGGGGACCACTTTTTTCGCGGACCGGATATGGTCCGTGAGCAGGTTGATTTAAGAGCCCGTAAATACGTTTTTTCGTTGATAGATAATTAGTTATTAGCGGTACTGCATTTTAACAACAACGAAACATCGAACTCTGGGATGAACTCAGGAAAAAAAACTGTGACGTCTTTTATACTGAAGTGGGTGGAGCCTCACCAGGGGTTGCTAGGTGAGAGGCTGGACTCAGGTTGGGGTGGGTTGTCCTGGCGCCAGGATTTGAAAACGAGACATTTATATCACTGAAAATATTAGGGATGTGCCGATCAGGTTTTTTAAAACCGATACCGATACCGATCACCTATGTGTGACGATCACCGATACCGATCACAATTACCGATTGCCTATATGTGAGCCGATCACATAAACCGATCACCGATCACCGATCAAATGGCTTACCTGTAATTTATGAGTGCTGCTTCTGGCTACAAGATCTGAAAACTTTTCAGATCTTGTAGCCAGAAGCAGCACTCATGTTATTTTCAGAACCATAAAATCACCATAATTCAGACAAAAACATATTTTTACTAATTTATTTCAGAGAACAAAGTAAATAAAAGTAATTATCAACTGCATTATCAAAGAAAAATGTTTACCTTACTAACTTTCAATTTAAAAAAAAGTTTTTTATTGCTGTTTTTATGGCTGTTTTTACAAATGGCTTTATAAATACGTAAAGTATCATTATTATTATTTTTAAATAATTTCGTGCTTTTTTGAACAACTTCCTGCGGGAACCAGGTGGCGGTAATGCGCTTAATATGAGTTCGCCAACCGCCATTCAACTCTATAGAAGAAGAAGAAGAACCAGGAAATACCGCCTCCGCCATTTTACATTCATTAGTTCCACACTCGGCAGTCGGCTTTTGGAGGACTGTTTCTCCCATAAGAGGATGCCTCATACGGATAAATTAACTGGAAACACTCCCTGAACTCTGTGAATGTCTCAGGACTGGAGCAGCAGCCGCGATCGCTCCGCCGAGCGCTCCTACAGCGCCGCGCGAGACCAGCAGCTCATGGTATGAGCTAAGGCTAACATGCTAAACCGGAGCTGCAGCAGACAGCCGGCTTTGTGCGATCAGAGGTTCCTGGAGCTCGCCTCGATGTCGGACTGGAAGCAGAAGATATCGGGGGACACCCAGCTAACTTGGAATAACAAAGCCGACAGCCTTTTTGAAGCCGCAGCTAAACTGGACTGCCCGTAACTGCGCAGCGGAGCGGACTCGGTGGAGCTACTCGGTGGGGCTTCATGCTAACAGGTGTTGCTTATCGCGGCGCTGGCAGACGGCTTTTGGTAAGTTATTAAAACGTATTAAAACATTTTAATGACGAATTAGGTTTGTTGTGTTGAAGGACTTCGTTGAAATTCCTCCACGAGGTACTTTTTCGTCGCACGTTTTGCAGTTAGCAAACTTCGCATCACAGGCTCTGTGATCGGTAATTGAAGGCAAAAGCCGATCACATCCGCTTTAATGATTATCGGTGCCGATTGATCGGTTACCGATCGATCGGCGCATCCCTAGAAAATATACTTAGAGTAAATATACCACTGGGTGCATTTTTTTGGCCCTGGGACTGTTTTTTTAAGAAGTACACAACCAAAGTTGAGTAAAAAAAACATTAAAAAGTGAATTTTGCATCTGTGGTCCCCTTTAAGAATCTTTTGGAATCCTGGCAAATTCCATTGCAGATATGTTCTTGTTTTTGATTTTGTACATCTACCTTGTGGTGTTTTGCTAGTTTTTGATACTTTGCATTTCACTTTGTATTTCTCTCTTATGTTTTTCTGTTGTTTGTTGTTTAAGGAATTTCTACCATTGCTGTTCATCATTCTTTAGTTTGTAGCAGGTCACTTTTGTAAATGAGCCCTCGAGGCTCAATGAGATTTACCTGACTAAATAAAAGTTGAATGAATGTAGGCCAGAGCATTACTGATACATCCTTACATTTCTATGCTGATGACACAGTTGTTTACTGTTGAGCTAAAACAGTTGCTAAGGCTTTTCAGCTTTTGCAATCCACTTTTGACATCATCCAGTCAGATTTGTTCCGTCTCAATCTTGTCCTAAATGCTGATAAAACCAAAGGGATGTTTTTTTTTTTCAAATAGGAAGTCGTTCCAGCAGTTCTTTCTCTGATTTTATCCTCAAATGGTGTCCCAATTGAGTTTGTTGATTCCTATAAATATTTGGGTATCCTGGTCGATTCGCATCTCTCTTTTAAGCTCCACATGGAAAACCTAGTATAGAAACTGAAAGTTAAAATGGGTTTCTTTTTCAGAAACAGATCCTGTCTAACTCTGAATGCTAGGAAACGCTTTGTATCTGTGACTTTTCTTCTCTCCATTGATTACGGTGACATTGAACGCTCCTACAAGCACCCTGCAGATGTTGGATGCTGTATATCATGGCACACTAAGATTTATAACTGGCTGTGATTATCATACCCACCACTCTACCCTGTATTCACTGTTTAACTGGACATCATTAACTTCACGCAGACTCTTCCACTGGTGCATTTTCATCTTTAAATCACTTCTTGGTCTGCTGCCTTCATACATCTCCTCCTACATGTCACTGCGGACATGATTACCTGCAGTGTTCCATCAGTGAGGACTGAACTTGGCAAAAGGGCCTTCTCCTATACTCCGCTCCTGCTTCCTGGAATATCTTACAAAAAGATCTGAAGCTCTCGACCTTGACCTCTCCAAATGGCTTTAAGAATCTGAAACATCACAAAGATAATACTGTAAAAGCACAACGAAACTGCTTTGTTTTTAATTTGTAGCAGGTCTCTCTTGTAAATGAGTCCTCGAGGCTCAATGAGATTAACATGACTAAATAAAGGTTGAATGAAAAAAAAAAACTAGAACTTACTGAAGTAAAAACATTTAGTATTTTTTTATAGGAGTTTCTAAGTTGTCTTTTGTAAAACCACAAAGTGTTCTGTGTATGTTTGCCACCTTTCTGATGGGCAAACTGTTAAACTGCACATATGGCCCTCCGACAAACACGACAGATGAAACACTTTATTCACTTTTGTTTAGACATCAGCTCCTTTATTCATACAAGCCTTTGAAGTGATCAAAAAGACCTGGATATTTTTGATGTTTGTAGAAAACGACAGGAAAGAGACAGGTAAAGGTGTCCTCCAATGACATATGGCTCAGGTCCTCTGTCAACTTGGAAATGATGTGGCATGTTGGACACAACTGGGCAAAGGGGAATGGAGGACTGGAGAAAGAAGGAAGCTGTAGAAGACAGAGTGAGGGGATGAAGAAGAGAGTTGGGAGAGAGGAAAGAGAGAGAAAGAGGACAAAATCAATTCACCAACCCAATCTCCATTATGTCATCGTCCGTCAGCATAGATTTAACTAGAAAGCTTTAAAGAAACCTTCTAGAGCTGTACTTCAAGCAATGTGTTGGTCCAGGTCTAACTGATATGTAGGAAATGGTCTCACAAATTGTCTGTAAACACAGATGACCCCGACCTGACTGAATTACTGGGAACCACACAACTAAAATACCCACCTACCCCAATTCCCAGTTTAGATATTTGTTTTATTTGTTTTTGTATTGAGTGCTTGTTCTGATTTTATTTATTTATGATTCAGTGATAATGAGTCAAATACAGAAGGGGGGTGGAAATAATGAAACATCCATCCATCCATCCATCCATCCATCCATCCATCCATCCATCCATCCATCCATCCATCCATCCATCAAGTCATCCATTATCTTGCGCTTGTTCTGGTGTCAGATAACGGGGGCAGTAGCGCAGGGAAGCCCAAACATCTATTTCCCCAGCCCCATCTTCCAGTTCTTCTCTGAAAACTCCAAGATGTTCATTCAACGTTTATTTAAACAGATAAGTCACATTGAGCTTCAAAGACTCATTTACAAGTGAGATCAGTTTGACAGACAATAAAAGTGGTGAAAAATGACACATAGGGTTTGGAGACAAAAAAATTCCTAACACATTTTTGACCTCTGAAGGTCAAAAATGGGGAAATGAAAAAAATCTCGCACACAAGCACATTATGACGCCGACATTACGCAGAGGGCGGGGGAGGGAGACTCAAAGGCGGTTGCATGCCAGCCCATACAGCAGAGTTTAGATAGAATCACTCAGTTCATGGAGATCTGTGCACACTCATAGGGGGGGTGGGGGTGCTGCCGAGGAGGGAGCCAGAGTCAAATCCAGAGTCCCGAAATAATGACAGAATGTTTATTCAGCCAGAGGCTTTGGATGTCAGTCCATTTAATGGCCATTAGTTGTTATCATCCCCATACTGTATAATTTTTTTTATTTATTTTTTATTCCTTTCAGGACACCCAAGGACATGTACGGTGAAACTGTCCCACGTACCTCCTAGTAGGTGTGAAGGTACACTAGTATGGTTTTTATCGCTGATAATACTGTATGCAGCTTCACCAGGGGAAACCAGGAAGTGTTGGGGTTTTTTTTCAGCTTCATACCGTTTTTTCAACCTTTTTTCTAAATCTAACCTTACACCTGACACAGAGGACCAACCCTAAACTTAACCCCGTTACCCTTGTGCCTAAACCTAACCAAGACCCTAAACGTAATGCCAGACCCTTTACTGTAAACCAAAACACGTAGCAAAAAACTGAGTCTATTATCATCGCTACCAGCGCTAACAACGTACTTTTAAACCTAGTAGGAGGTGCAGGAGGGGCAGTCTGATCGCTACATATGGGGATGATAACAACTAATAATGGACATTTAATGGCTGATAACGTTTGAACCGGGTGATTCAGCTGGGCTCCTCTGAAAAGTCTGTGGAATTCCTCAGCAGAAGGGTTGGAATGGGTGTTCCCAGGCTATGCATACAGTACATCAACAGACTTGATATAAGTATAAACATATATCCATCAAAGTTAAGTCAGGTCCTCTGGACGGATTCAAGAAAAAGACAATTGTTGACACATTTTGTCTTTTATCCAAAATACTTTGTCAGTCTGAGGAGCTGCAGTAAGCTCATCTTATAAGCAGCCCCTTCACATAGTGCATCAACCAGTTTGCTGCTGACAGCCAAAACTACCGTATTTTCTGGAATAAAAGTTGCTCCGTTATATAGATCGCTTTGTCCAATTATTGCCAAAAAATTGGAAAAGTCCAAAAAATAAAATAAATAAATAAACACCCATACCACCCACTCTCTCAATGTAGTAAGATAGGCAATAATATTACATTTTCGAATTAAACGTTTTTTTTTTGAAAGGTCAGAGTTAAAAGAGAAGAATACAACAGAAACGTTTAAAAGGATTAACATAAAACAATTAAACTGATACTCATCACTCTCTCGGATCTAATCTGGTTAGAATGTCCAGGAAAGGAGTCCATATCCGGTCAAACTTGGTTAATGTCCCACGTGTAGAATGTAGAATTTTTTCAGGAGTGCAATATGATAACAGTTCGTTGATCCAATGTTTTTGGTTTGGTGGTTCTACAGATTTCCAATTCTTAAGAATACACTTTTTTGCAGCAGATGATGCTAACAAAACAAAGTATTTCTTGCAGGGATATATATTCAAGGACATAACATCTCCAAGTATCCAAATCCTGGGGTCAACATCTAAAGAAAATCCACAAACTTTTGAAGTTGTCAGAATTACATTATTCCAGTAGTTTTTATTATTATTTAGTATTTATCTTTTCCTTTTTTTTTCTTTTCACATTTTTCTTTCTTTTCTCTCTAAAAAAGGGAAATACATACTATTGTACAATGGATGTAAATTTTATACAGCTGTACATTCTGAATAAATATATATATATACAAAAAATAAATTGGAAAAATCCATAAACGGGTCTCACCCTAATATAGATCGCACCTACGTCACCGCTGACGTAACGTGTCATACACCGCTGACGTGACGCATCACCGCTGAGACAACCCGGAAATGTGGACCGTGTTTAGCTCTGCTGCAAATGTCTGCCACAGGAGCGCACAGCAAGGCTTTAAGAAGATTAAAAACAATTATTTGTTTGCGAAAAATTATAGCTGACATTATAGCACAAGGGTTCCTGAGCTTAACCGTTCCTTAGTAAATACACAAAATGGTCAAATCTGATGGATTAAATTGTTTCGCTTTGATGTCTTCCAAATGGTTACATGCACTGCGAAAATAAATTATAAATAAATCGAATTCTATCTCAAATGACTCATACATGTCAACAGTTTGTAAATGAAACCCAAATAATTACATTATGTAAGCTGAAAGAAAATCAGCCGAGTGGTTTATGAGCTATTTGCTAAATTATACATGGAAATAAAATGATGCTAACGTGACACGTTGATGCCCATAAAACTACAAATTTTATCTCAGATGTCTCATACAGGTCAACAGTTTGTAAATGAACACCAAATAATTACGTTCTGTAAGCTGAAAGAAAATCTGCGGTGTGGTTTATGAGTTATTTAGACAAACAGTATCCGTTTTGGTAGCTACCGCTAAAAACAAAGAACAATGCTAAAAAGATCAATTTTTTTTAGCTCTAAACATCTCCTGCAGCTAACAGTTTGTAAATGACCAAGTAATTACATTCTGTAAGTTTGAAAAAAATCAGTCCTGTAGTTCATGAGTTATTTATCTAAATAGTATCCGTTTAGGTAGCTAACCACTAACAACATGCTAAAAAGATTGATTTTTCTTTATCTCAAACATCTCATAAAGCTAGTCAGTTGTAAATGTCCATACAATGATTACATTATGTAAGTTTGATAAAAATCTGTCCTGTGGTTCTTGACTTATCTTGCTAACAAACAGCTAACAAACCCAGCAAACAGAAGTTACCTCCAGAGCAGGAGGCCGGGCAGCGAATTTACACTACATGCGTTCCGGCTCCGCCCCGCTCCGCTCCGCAGGTCGCAGCTGAGCGTTTCAAGTCCAGTTTACACTACCTCCGCTCCGCTCCGGTCCGCCTGGATGCGCCGCTCCGAGACGCATGCGCGGGAATTGCGAGATCGCGCGATAAATCAAGTGATAAATAAGGAAGTCAGAACAAAACAATTCATTCGGTGGAAGAAGGAGAACAACAGTAGAGACTGGCGTAGTCATAAATGATAGTTTGACAGCATTTTTGTACAAATAAATCCGTATAGAGCTAGGATTAGTCCGCCCGTGGTGATTTTATTTTGTAAATACGGATGTTGTGCTCGTTCCTTTTCCTGTTGGTGCGACGTAATCTTTAAAAGTTGACTCCGGCACAGCTCCGGCGTCCGGCAGAAATAGGATCTGTTCTAATTTTGACGGACTGCCGTCCGCTCGCCGCCGCCGTGCGGAGCCAGTGTAAACGCTCTCATTGATTATAATGGGTGCGTATTTGCTGCGGAGGTCGGACCGGAGCGGGGCGGAGCCGGAACGCATGTAGTGTAACCCGGAATTTACACTACATGCGTTCCGGCCCCGCTCCGCAGGTCGCAGCTGAGCGTTTCAAGTCCAGTTTACACTATCTCTCCTCTGGTCCGGTCCGCCTGGATGCGCCGCTCCGAGACGCATGCGCGTGAATTGCGAGATCGCGCGATAAATCAAGTGATAAATAAGTAAGTCAGAACAAACCAATTCATTCGGTCATAAGTCTCTCCTCATCCATTGTTGCGTCTGCCTTGATCTTCTCTCGTAAATGAGCGACAGGACATGGTTTGAGCGACAGGAAGTGATTTATTACATTTCAGAATAAAATACTTTTTTTTTTATTTATTTCTTGTATTGCGTTTGTAGGCGTAGTCATAAATGATAGTTTGACAGCATTTTTGTACAAATAAATCCGTATAGAGCTAGGATTAGTCCGCCCGTGGTGATTTTATTTTGTAAATACGGATGTTGTGCTCGTTCCTTTTCCTGTTGGTGCGACGTAATCTTTAAAAGTTGACTCCGGCACAGCTCCGGCGTCTGGCAGAAATAGGATCGGGTCTATTTTGACGGACTGCCATCCGCTCGCCGCCGCTCGCCGCCGCCGTGCGGAGCCAGTGTAAACGCTCTCATTGATTATAATGGGTGCGTATTTGCTGCGGAGGTCGGACCGCAGTGGAGCGGAGCCGGAACGCATGCAGTGTAAATTGGGGGTCAGTCCGAGCAGAGGAGGCTTTTTTCGGACACATGAGCTGGAAACGGTCTATGGAATCCATAAACAGGTCTCACCTCTCTATAGGTTGCAGGGCATGCAAATTAGGCAAAAAAAAATGCGACCTATATCCCGGGATTAACGGTAGTTGTTCCCTTGATGAAGGAGGACCATCAGCTTAACGACTGATCGTTATTGCCCTGATGGCCACTTGCTTTGTAAGAAGGTGACGATTAGACACGGAGGCCTCCGCCCCGTTTAATGATGGTCAGTTTCTTTTCACAAAGATTACTTCCATCACTCGTCTCTCAAACCAATGTTCCTCTCTATTAAGGATGTGAACATCTTCATCCCTGAAAGAGTGACTACTGGTCTGCAGATGAGTGTAAACTGCAGAGTCCTGGCCTAATTATGTTTATCTTCTGTGCTGAGCCATCCTTTTGGCCAGTGGCTGTTTATGTTCCCCTATGTAAGACTGATCACAGCCCTCCTGACATTGAACAGAATACATAATATTACTCTTTGCCAGGGGACTGGATCTTTTGGATGGACCAGTATTTGCCATAATGTATTTTGGGATTTAAAAGCCAGTGGGATGTCATGTTTAGAAAATAAACGTCTCTGTTTCTCTGAAACACCCGCAACACATGAAATGACCACTGGTCTGGGTCTGGGTTCCTCCTTTTCACCTGATGGCTGGCTGTAGTCCTGTTTGGGTTTCTTCTCTGCTTTCAGGAAGGCCCAGTTAGGATATCCACATTTCTCTAGAGCCTGTCTTGTGTGGAACTTCTCCTTCTGCCTGGCTCCTGAGTTAGTGGGGATGCTGTCCGTTCTGTGGTACAGAGTCCTGATGACTCCTAACTTGTACTTCAGCGGGTGATGGGAGTCAAACCACAAATACTTGTTTGTATGGGTGGGTTTGTGGTACACCTCAGTTTGCCAATATCCTCCATTAGAGGCTTAGACCTCACAGTCCAAGAAAGCCAACCTGCCATTATTTTTTACATATTTTTGTGTGAACTTCACAGTGTATATGTTTATCCACAGAGCTGATGTGATCAGTGAAATGTTGGACTTCTGGAGAATTAATTTTAACACAGGTGCCATCAACCTACCTGAACCAATGACTTAGTGGTGTCCCTGAAAGGACGTCTTTCTTGAAATATTTAAAGAAAAAGTATTGAAATATTTCACTCATGTGTAATGAATCTATGCAATGTATGAGTTTAACTTTTTGAAATAATAAATGAAAAGTCTAACTTTTACCATATTTAATTTTTTAAGACTGTATTTTCTTTTTTCTTTTTTTTAATGGTGTTTGGTTTGTTTCATTCCTTACATATTTTTTCAGCCACTTCTTCCTTAAGGCCCAGGCAGAGCTCTGCGTAAGGCAGTACGCCGCTGTACGCCGTACGTACGCAGAGGCACAAGCGTAGCCCCGCAGGGCACGAACGCGCAAAGCTCAAATTTTACGACCGCGTACGCGATGCGCGTTGCCTCACAATAAACTGCCCGGCGCCGGACTGTTTTGTATGTGACACAAATGAATTAAATTCCCCTTTTTGGGGGCGGCCGTGGCGTAGTGGTAATGGTAGTCATCCCCCGATCGGAAGGTTGGCCGTTCGAATCCTGGTTCCCCACACCATGTGTCGTTGTGTCCTTGGGCAAGACACTTAACCCCGAGTTGCTCCCGGTAGGACTGGAAAGCGCCTTGCATGGCAGTTTGCTGCTACCGCAGGGCCGGATCTACAATACGGGCACACCGGGCGCGTGCCCAGGGGCCCGACAGCTCAAGGGGGCCCTCTGCTGGCCAGGAGTGAGCAGTTCAGCCTGGCAGAAATTTTTTTTTTTTTTTTTTTTTTTTTTATTGTCGCTAGACGTAGATAAAACAAGGCTTTGTCCTCAATTTTCCTTATTATCCAACCCAAATAAAATAAAAAGTTGTTTTTCAAAAACAACTCATAAGTGTCTTTTAGTTTGTTGACATGACGTGTATTATTGGAAGCAGACGGCAATGCACACACTCAGTCCGGTTGGTGGCGGTAATGTGCTACCGCGGTAATGTGCAACCGCCAATAAACTCAAGAGAAGAAGAACAAGACGGCAATGTACGGTGTAGATTGGCTAATAGTTACGGTGGGCGGGCATACAGGCTTCCGTAGAATGTAACTCGGTGTGGAAGTTTACTCCTCGCCATTAAACTAAAAGAAGAAGAAGAAGAAGAAGTGTAAGTGTGATCGTCGACGAGTTTTCAGAAAATGGACAACCGAAAACCCAGCAGCGGGGCTGCAAAAAGAAAAAAAAGGAAAGAAAAAGATGAAAAAGAAGCGGCCGTAATAAAAAATGTACTGCCAATTAGTACCTTTTTCAAAAAAGCTAGACACGAGGACGAAGATTTGGAGCTAGCCAATGCTACTACTAGCTTGGAAACAACGGCCTCTACCAGTTGTGCTCAGCCTGAGCTAACGGCAGCTAGCTTTACAAATGAAGCTGAAAAAGTTATCGACGAAGCTGGTGACGGTGAGCAAACAGAACAAGATTATTCTACCAGTTGTGCTCAGCCTGAGCTAACGGCAGCTAGCTTTACAAATGAAGCTGAAAAAGTTATCGACGAAGCTGGTGACGGTGAGCAAACAGAACAAGATTATTCTAGTACCACCAGCATTTCTGAAGACCCTGCTCTATGGGGATCAATTACAGAAAGCATCCGGGAGGAAATTCTACTCAAAGGTGTTTCAGCCTTTCAGAATCGAGCAGCTAAATATCCAGCATCACAGAGAGTGAACGAAGCTGGGGGAAAGACGCGCTCTCTTACTAATGACGCACTGACCCGACGTATTTTCAACGGCGAAACTATTCCACGAGAATGGATTATATATTCCCCATCCACTGGAGACATTTTTTGCTTTGCTTGTAAAGTTTTGTCATCAAATAGCAACGCATTTGTTGTCGGATTTAGCGATTGGAAACACCCGGAGAGAATAACGGAGCATGAAACGAGTGGTGAGCACAGAAAATGGACGCTTTCACTAACACATCGCAGCAAACATCAGGGCACCATGGATGCTTCTCTTGGGAGACAAATTGAAGCAGAAGGTCAGTACTGGAAGAATGTATTGAGCCGTGTGGTTGCTGTGGTTAAATTTCTGAGTGAAAGGGGCCTTCCTTTCCGTGGAGATAATGAACTTTTGGGATCTCCACACAATGGTAATTACCTTGGAATCCTTGAGCTGCTAGCACAGTTTGATCCATTTTTAAAGGAACATATTCATAAGTATGGCCAGAAGGGTCGTGGCAGGACTTCATATTTGTCATCAACTATATGTGAGGACTTTATTTGTTTAATGGGTGAAAAAACAAAGCAAGTTATTGCTACAGAACTACAGCAAGCAAAATATTTTTCAGTTATAGTGGACTCTACTCCTGACATGACTCATGTAGACCAGCTAACTTTTGTGTTCAGATTTGTGAGTGAGAAAGGGAAAGTGGTTGAGCGATTCATCGCATTCGAACCAATTCACAGTCACACTGGAGCAAGTCTGGCTGACTGTGTGATCAAAATGGTCAGTGACTTGGAGCTGGATCTCTCAAACTGCCGTGGCCAGGCCTATGACAACGCATCAAACATGTCAGGTAAGTATAGCGGGTTACAAGCACAACTCAAGAAGAAAAACCCATTAATGCATTATATTCCATGTGCGGCACATTCTTTGAATTTGGTTGGTGTGAACTGTGTTGAAAATAGCTGCCGTGGAGCAAGCCAGTTCTTTGACTTACTTCAAGCACTATATGCGTTTTGCTCTGCTTCCACCCACCGATGGAATAAGGTGTTCACTGCCGACATCTCACTGACGCTAAAATCCCTCTCCTCCACAAGATGGAGCTGCCGAGGAGACTCCACAAGAGCTCTTTGTGAAAATTATACTAAAATAACAGGGGCCTTACAGATGTTAGCCTCAGACAATGAAGAGCGGCAGGACACAAGGCGTGAGGCTGCTGCGCTGTGTAAGAAGCTTGAGAAGCTGGAGAATGCATTCATGACCATTTTTTGGGACACTGTGCTGCACCGATTCAAGCTGAC
>JBBPBX010043397.1:6942-27941 GCA_038048925.1 Garcialebias charrua | reverse complement strand
ATGATGCAGCCGAGCTCAGCTGCTGCTTGTGTCATGCATGGACTGATGTTGGATGTTTGGGCCTTTTCAAACTTTTTTAAAAAATTATTTTTATTAAATTTATTCATGTTAGAATATAACACACACACACACACACAACACAAAAAAAAATCACAAATGTGACAATACAATATCAGAAATAAAATGAAGGGTGGCAGAATGAAGAAAAAGTCTTATGATATCTGCCCCCTTTGTCTAACAGTCAGTTCAAACAAAAAAAAAAAAAAACATCAACAAGTTACAGAATAGAAAATAACTCATAATTATTGAATTACAAAATGACACGCGAAAAACTAATTCATATATATTTCTGTAATAATTTGGTTTTGATTAAATTCTTAAATGTAAATAATGATGTGGCATTTTCAATTTTAGTATTCAAATCATTCCACAAACCAATTCCCTGAATGGAGCTTGACCGACCCTTCGAACTTGTTCTATACAGTACAGGGAACCCCCGTGTTACGAACGAGTTCGGGACCTAAGAACGGTTCGCAGCTCGATTCTGCCGTAGGTAGGGGGTGAAAATTATTATTATTTTTTAATTATTCATTCATTCATTCAACCTTTATTTATCATGCTAACGGAGCGCGCGCACACATTTAAGCATGTACAGTAGTGTACTGTAATGTTAAACATTGCTATTCACATTTACAGAATAAATAAAAATATATTTTCTTACTTTGAGATGGTCAAAGCCGACATCTTAGGTTGCCATGCGTTGATTGTTGTCGGGCCGAGCAGCGCGGCGGCCGGCCAGTGAACCACCGCAGCTGCTCCAGACCTGTGTTAGCTAGCTGGCTAGCTTCTGCTAGCCAAGCCATGAGCTGGTGTTGGAGCGGCGGCGCGATCAATCTGCAGCTGCTGCTGCTGCCTGAGACATCCACAAAGTTCACAGAGACGTTTCCAGCTCGTAATTAATCCATATGAAGCCATCCTGGTCACCAGTCTTCGGCCGGCTACCGTGTTAGCTCCCGTGTTAGCTTCTGGAGCTAGCCAGGCCAGAGCCTGGCCGGAGGTGTTCGCGCGGCGGCCTGGCACGATCAGCGATAAATCCGCTGCTGCCTGAGACATCCACAAAGTTCACAGAGACGTTTCCAGCTCGTAATTAATCCATATGAAGCCATCCTGGTCACCAGTCTTCGGCCGGCTCCCGGGCAGCTAACCTAAAATGGCGTCCGGTGTTCTACATTACTGTAATTTGTGACCGGAGACCCCAGTGACTGAACCTAAAATGGCGTCCGGTGTTCTACATTAATTTGTGACCGTGTAAACTGAAGACCTACTTCCTGTTGCCCAAGATTGCTCAAAAATGATCAGAAATGATCTTTTTTATCATAATTATTATTTATAAAGCCTTTAAAACAACCACAGCTGCAACAAAGTGATGTACACATGAAATTAAGAACATTTAAACACAAAAAAAAAAAAAAAAATTTTTTTTTTTAATACAGTAATTTCATATTTTTATTAAATATGATACGTTCGTAGGTCCCGTTGTTCGTAGGTCGATGGAGTCGTAAGTGGGGGGTTACCTGTATTTAGGTTTAACAAAAACGTCTACTCCCTTTAAATTATAACAGCTTTGACGTTTAACCAAAAGTATTTGGATATTAAATGGTAATTCTTCTTTATGAGCTCTATACATGACAGACAAAATATTATAATCCACCAAGTTACTGAATTTTAACAAATTCAATTGATGAAAGTGCTGGATGGGTGACAATAATTTTTTCTGGTAATTATTCTTATAGCTCTTTTCTGTAACAAAAAAACGGGTTCTGTAAATGTTTTACATGCTTTACCCCAGATATCAATACAATAAATCATGCGTAGAACAACAATTGTGTTGTACAACAAGTAGTGCTTTGTCATTTAACAGGTTCCTGACTTTATACAGAATGGCAATAGATCTCGCTATCTTTGTCTTTACTGAATTTATATGATGTTTCCACGTCAGTTTGTCGTCAATGATGACACCCAGAAATTTCACCTCACTAACACGACAGATCTCAACATCATCAATCATAAATGGAACATCAACAGCTTGTCTTTTATTACCAAATATCATATATTTAGTTTTATCTAAATTAAATGACAATTTATTTAGATTAAACCAATTTTGTATTTTAACCAATTCTATCTTCATAAACTCAAAAATCTGTGTAATATCATGACCAAAATTTAAAAAAGTTGTATCATCAGCAATAAGGATACATTTGAGAAGTACTGAAACCTTAACCAAATCATTAATATACAGAATAAATAACTTAGGTCCAATAATAGAGCCCTGAGGGACTCCACGTGTAATATTACAGAAGTTGGATCTTACATCATTGATTTGTACAAATTGTTTCCTGTTACTGAGATGGCTAGTTACCGACTGCAATGCTGGTCCTCTCACTCCATAACCACTCAATTTGTTGATGACAATGGTATGATCCACAGTATCAAAGGCCTTTTTCAAATCAACAAAAACCCCAAGACAATATTTTTTTGATCAACCGCTGTAGATATTTGTTCAATTAATTCCATTATAGCATTTGACATAGAAGTTTTAGCTCTGAATCCATACTGAATTTTTTGAAAACTGGGGTAGCAAGGATATTGGTCTGTAGTTGTTAAATACTGTAGGCTTTTATTACCATCTTTAAAAAGAGGTACCACCTTAGCCACTTTCATAATATCTGGAAATTTTCCAGTAGAAAAAGATAAATTACCGTACAAATATATGTAAATGGCTCAATGACATGACTAATTATATCTTTTACAAATTTCATATCCATGTCAACACAGTCTTTAGATCGCTTGTCAGAATTTTTTTTAACAACATTCATTATTTCTTCTTTATTTGTTTCCTTAAGAAAAATACTGTTCGTACTGCTAATGATTGAGTGATTCACTTTAGTATTTACTTGTGGAATTTTTCTAACTGGGACCCTGTGGTACAGTTTGAACCAGTTTATTCCTGTAGTGATGTATATTTGATCATGTGCAGCTGAAATGCAGGTAGTGTTTAATGTAAACACTCAGCTGAAAACGGCATGGATGCTTGATTTGCATGATTGCTCTACATTCTGGTTTATACTTCTGTCTTATGTCTTTTACCCCCCGTTGAGTGAAAAAAGGTTGCACAACTTCTGGCTGCACTCCTGCTGTGATCTCCCGGTGACAGCCCGTCTTGTACGTGGCCCCCAAGCAGAACTGCAAGACGCTGCATACAAGACGGGCTGTCACCGGGGATCACCGGGGGATTGCTAGGTTGGAGCAGTGGGTGGGCATCTCAGGATCAGCCCTAAACTGGTTCAGATCCTACTTCTCTGACAGATCCTTTTGTGTTTCCATCAACGATTTTACTTCTGCAGTGGCGGCTCTTAAATGGGGGGTTCCGCAGGGGTCCATCCTGGGTCCTCTCTTGTTCTCCTTATACCTGCTGCCACTCGGTGCTATTTTCCGGAAACACAATATACCCTTCCACTTCTACGCTGATGACTGTCAAATTTACTTCCCCCTAAGACAAAATGGTACAGGCTCTATTCAACCTCTGCTCGACTGCCTGGCTGACATCAGGGACTGGATGGCTTTAAATTTCTTAAGCTTCAACGATAAGAAGTCGGAAGCCATATTGTTCCTTCCCAATGACACAACCTCAAACCACTGCATTGACCTGTCTGCTCTACCCCTGTCCGAAAAACAAAAAGTCACAAATCTGGGAGTGATAATGGATCCTTCCATGAAACTCAACAGTCATGTAAACATGATCGTCAAATCCTGTTTTTTCCAGCTGAGGCGTCTGTCTAAGCTGAAGCCCATATTATCAAAAAACAACCTGGAGACAGTGATTCACGCATTCATTACATCTAGGCTTGATTACTGCAATTCCCTTCTGCTTGGCGTCAGTCAAGCCACCATTGCACGATTACAACTGGTTCAGAACGCAGCTGCCCGATTTTTAACCAGCACACGCAAAAGAGAGCACATTACACCAGTCTTGGCCTCCCTTCACTGGCTACCGGTTCATCTTCGAATCCAATTCAAAATTCTCATGTATGTCTACAAATCGCTGAACAGTCTCGCCCCCGCCTATCTCTCGGATCTGATACACCCATATGTCCCTCCACGTGCTTTGAGGTCAGAGGATCAGGTACTCTTAATAGTTCCAGAAACTCGCCTTAAGCGCAGGGGTGACAGGGCGTTCTCTGTAGCAGGCCCAAGACTCTGGAACGAGTTACCGCTGCTCATCAAACAGGCCCCCTCCCTCTCGGTTTTCAAATCCCGGTTAAAAACTCACTACTACTCCATCGCTTTCAATGCCAGCTGATTTGTATTGGATCGTTTTATTTATGATCTGCAATGTTTTTATGTTTTTCGTGTTGTACTTCATTGTCTGTGTTGCCTGTTGCGTGTTTGTTTGTCCAGCACTTTGTGTGGACTTGTTCCTGTTTAAAGTGCTTTATAAATAAAATGGTATGGTATGGTATGGTATCACAGCAGGAGTGCAGCCAGAAGTTGGGCAACCTTTTTTCACTCAACGGGGGGTAAAAGACGTAAGACAGAAGTATAAACCAACCTGTGGCTTTGGTCTGCAGGGGAAGGAAGTCTGAGATTGTCATCACATGTTCTCATACAATGGCAATTAGTTCTCTACATTTAACCCAATCACACCTGACCCAGGTGGAGCAGTGGGCAGCTGTGAGCGCCCAGGGACACGACATGCGGGAAAGGCTGGGAGTCGAACTGCAACTTGCTGGTCCCAGTTCAGCTGCCCTACTTCTACTCCATCTCGGGCCCAGAAATCAAATACTGTATAGTGGAATCAGACATAGAACATCAAAGATGTTCAGGTCGAAATCCAAGAGAGAACCTGCTGCTAAAAGAAAGGGGGGGAGACGAGTAAAGGCTGCTATGTAAAAAATCAGTTCTTGCTCATGTGCAAGGTGTTTGTCTTCAAATGAACTTTTTATACTCAAAGAGAAACAGCAGCACACTCACACACCAACAGCAACACCACAGCTGGATGTGAGAAATATTTCAGAAAAACATCTGGTACTTGTGTTGTAAACTGAGAAGTGCTCATTCTCAAGTTTGTCACAAAGAGGCTAGCATTATCTAGAAACGGATGGTGCACGATGATGAGCAAAGGTAGGGAACGCCGCCTGGCTGAGGCACACTCCTTCCTGGACAGAACAACCACAGCAAGACGCCTGTGTCTTCTTCTCCATGCACAGAAACAGTGTGCCATCTCCTTCCACAAGTTCTTTGACTATAGAAGTTGTGCTGGACGAGTTGTAAAGATGACTGTATTTTCTAACAGCTCCTGAACTGAAAGCTGTGTAGTTCAACCGTTTCTCCACATGAACACCTCTGCGTACGGTAGTTCTGATCAATCACACAATAACTGGCACAAATGCCAAAAGTTCTGCAGGAGCTCGTGCACAGGATGGGTTCTCACAGTGCCTGCAAAGTCAAAATAATGTAATTTGACACACAACTGTGTCAATGAGATCAGAGTTTGTAACGTCTTGTAAATGATAAATCATCCTTAGCTGAAAAATATGACGTATCAAACGGAGAGTCCAGAAAGGCAGAACAGCATTCACACACAGATTTTGATCACGGTTTCAGTGTAATTTCAACCCTACACCAACACTCTTAACTCAATTTGTACCAATGCATCAAAATTGTTGGGCTTTTTGTCCACGTTTGGCACTGGGTGATTCTAGAACCTGCCCCTTATGGGTCACCCGCTTCGGATGTTATCAACCATAAAATGGCCCTTATCAATTATTATCATCCCCATACGTAGCGGTCATAATGCCCCTACTGTACCTACTAGAGGTACGTTGTCACCGTTACAAGCGATGACAGCAGGCTCCGTCTTTAGCTACGTGTCAAAGTTTCGAGTAAAGCCTCTGGCGTTAGGTTTAGGGTCTTGGTTAAGTTTAGGCACAAGGGTAAGGGGGTTAGGTTTAGGGTTGGTCCTCGGGGTCAGGTTTAAGGTTAGGTTGAGGAAAACAGTTACATAAGCTGAAAAAACCCCAAAAACGCTACACTTCTGGGTTTACGGAAACACGCTGCCTACTCACAGCGATAACAACGCTGATAACGTTCTGTTAAACATGCTAGCAGGTAGATTGTGACCTATTCGCCGCTACAAATGGGGATGATAACAGTTGATAACGCCCATTGTATGGACTGACAACATCCGAACCCGCTGTATGGGTGCATAACCCCCAGTGTTGACACTGGCTCTTGGCTTGAACAACGTGGCAGCCATTGGCATCAGAAGCATCTGTAATGTAGCACTTGAGTACTTGTAACTGGAGACCAATTCCACCGCAGATCCTCCTATGTTGGTTGTGTGGGAGCAGTAGGTGTGTTTGTTCCTTCTGAAATACACAGTCATCATCACCTTCATCTTCTTCACATTGATGTGGAGGTTGTTCTTCCTGCAAAGTGAACAGGAGGGGGCTCAACACACAGCCCTGAGGGGAGACAGTGCTGAGGGTTATGGCGGAGGAGGAGAAGTTGCAAAATCCTAATAATAATAATAATAGTAATGGTTTCTTTTATTTTACGGGTGCTAGGGTGCTTCAACACCCCCCCAAAAGAGGCTAAAATCGCCTCTGAGCACTACCATGGATGTCAACATTGTTGATCTAATTTGAGTCACTTCGGCTGTTTTCTTAGAAAACAGCTGCATCTGGCCACAAATGTTATAATTTATTTATGGACACATTGCACAGACTTTGTTTCTCACTCTATCAATTTGACTTTAGAGAAGCAAATCACATTTCAGGAGTTAATTCAATTAAAGTTTGCGACATGTCTGATCAGGAAGATGTTACAAAAGATCCACGAGGAAGGAAAATCCCTGTACCCTGTACTGGAAGGTGGATTTAGTTTTTATGATAGAAAGTAAAATAAAAATAGGAGCAGATCCCATCACCTGCACCGAGGCACTGTTGAAACTGTTATCATACAACCGAGACGTGTTTTTTTATTTTATTTCACTAGAACGGTCTTTTGTTTGCGCGGGCCTGGTAAATATTTAAGCCCAGGCCCGTGCCAGTTAATTGCAGAGTGTGTGTGTGGACACGGTGGAAGAGGGGTGGGTGTGAGGCATACTGCCTGCCAGCTGTCCGTTGACTCAAATCCCCATCCCCTCCTTTAATAGGAAGCTCTAAGAGATGCATTGTTCTCCCCCCAAAAAGCAGACATGATGGGGGCAGCCCTGCCATCTGCTGTTCTCCCCTCTATCACCAGCACCAGCGCTTCATTCACAATCACAACCGTGCATGAAGACAGAGACACTGGAATCAGCTGGCGGTGGGGGCTGGGAACGTTTTGCATGAAAAGCAACAACCAAATGTGAAGGTTGTTGAGGGGGTAAACAAGTCTCCGCTTGTTGATGTTGCAAAGTCAGTGAACAAACCTTCTTTATCTCAAACACACAGACAAACGTGCTGATTTGCATGGCAGTTAAGGTCCAACAGCTGCTGAAGAATGCAGAACTGATAACAATTAGGTTAGGCTGCAATTCAACTGAGTTGTCAAGATTTAAAAAAAAGGTTTTATTGCCTCACATTGTCGCCCTTTGTTGATTTCGTTGAATATTTTACATCTGCTTCATATCTGAAGGTTAGAAATTAAAGTAGATACCTTACTGGGCTGCGAACGTTATGGGGACTATCAAGATTTTGTTTATCTGGGTTAGTTGTCATTTCTATAGAAAATATGTGTCAGACTCAAGGCCTGGGGGCCAAATGTGGCCCTCGTTGACACCTTATCTGGCCCCCAAGATGTTCTTTTAAATGTAAAATACTTTTATCACTTTAATTTTTCCAGTAATCTTTGATTATGATATCAAAAATGCAACAGAGAACATCAAATAAGACCAATCAAACTCTTGTTGAGGAATCTCAACCAGCCGGTCAAAGCCGATGGCTGCTTGTCCTCCTGAGCCTGGTTCTGCTGGAGGTTTCTTCCATTTAAAAGGGAGTTCTTCCTTTCCACTGTTGCCATTGTGCAGGCAGCATGGTGGCACAACTGGTAGAGCTGCTGCCTCTCTGCCTCGCAGCGAGCAGGTCCCTGGTTCAAATCCCAGTCCGGGGGCCTTTCTGGGTGGAGTTTGTATGTTCTCTCCATGCATGCGTGGGTTTAGACCAAAAACATACATGTTAGACTGATTGGTAACTCTAAATTGGCTCTAGGTGAGAGTGAGAGAGTGAATGGTTGTTTGTCTTGTTTGTCTCTATGTGTCCCTGTGATGGTGGACTGGAGACATGTCTAAGGTGTACCCTGCCCCTTGCACAGTGATTGCTGGACATGGGCACCGGCGACCCCTATGACCCAAAATGGAAGAAGCAGGTAAAAGATAATGGATGGATGGATGGATGAACCTGTGACCAAGAAAATATGTTGTATACAGTATCTAACTTTAGTGAATGTAGAGTCTGAAACAGGCCCTTAGTTTGAAAAAGGCTTTAATTTTGGCCCCCTTTTGTAAGTGGGTTTGACACCCCTGCTATAGAAGGCCAAGAAATTCTACTTCCCTTCACCAACCTTTTCGTGCATACAACCATAATGCTGGATTGGACCATTTTTGGTAAAATTCATGAAGAATCAATGTAAAATAATTAAAAAGTATATTTGTATTGCACTTCTACCCACCAGAAAGGTCTTGAATCAAGCAGCAAGTGATCAAAACAACAGTTATTTTTTCTATTTGTGAAGGAGTCTATGTCTCAAAACATTTGCAATGGTTCTTAGTTTTCTCATGTGAGCTGTAAAGGCGCACAAAGTCGTTGCTTGAATTTTTTCTTGTGAGGATCTCAAATGAAGCGGCTGGGATGAGGATCAGCACCACCAAATCTAAGACCATGGTCCTCATAAATTGCTCTCTGCTGTTTGGGACTGAAGTGCTATGGTTCAAGTATCTTTTGACGTTTTGACTGGATAGGGGTCGAAACGTCTTCTGTAACAAATAAAGTCCAGTTGATCCTGTATTGAACGCCTTTTTTGATTTTATCATGTCCTGGACGACTGAGAATCTTCACCAGCATATCTTTAGGTTTGTTCATGAGTGAGGAAAGAAAGGAGCAGGAGATCAAGAGATGGATCGGTGTAGATTGTGGACACTGTTCCAGTCTGTTACAGTAAAGAGGGAGCCGAGGTGCAAGGCAAAGATCTCTGTTTACCGGTCAGTCTACATTCCTACCCTCACCTGTGGTCAGCAGGGTGGCTGGACTCTCCCATAAGGCCCCAGTATACTCAGGCGGACCTTTTTCCATGCAGACTCGACACGCCCCTTCCGCAGAGAGTTGAGACTTCATACTCGAGTGTCCACCCTGAGCGGCTGCAGCCCAGCTCCACAGGCAAGGGGCGTTTATCTTCAGGACAAATTGAGGTTGCCAATTGGTCATTTGCTAACACGCCTACTGGATTGATTGACAGGTTTAAAAAAAAGAGAGAGAGAGAGAGCTGGCAGCCTCAGCGGTGTTCTGTGTTTATATGTTGTTAATAAAAGTTCTAAAAAAATAGAATAAATAAAAAACGGAGAGCTGGCCCTGCAGCCCACACATCAGGCCAGCCCACCAGGAAATGTTCAGACCTCCTGCAGCCACACTGGACCTGATTTTAATTATCTCGTGACAAAGTCCTTCATTTCATTAGGTGGAAAACCTAGTGAAGAAACTGAAAGTTAAACTGGGTTTCTTTTTCAGAAATAAATCATGTCTAACACTGAATGTTAGGAAACGCCTTGTGTCTGTGACTTTCCTTCCCTCCATTGATTACGGTGACATTCTCTACATGAATGCTCCTACAAGCACCCTGCGGATGTTGGATGTTGTCTATCATGGTGCACTAAGATTCATAACTGGCTGTGATTATCGTACCCACCACTGCACCCTGTATTCACTGGTTAACTGGACATCATTAACCTCACGCAGACTCTTCCACTGGTACATTTTCATCTTTAAATCACTTCTTGGTCTGCTGCCCTCATACATCTCCTCCTACATGTCTTTGCGTGAGTGCAGCTACAGCGTGCGCTCTCAGGACATGATCACCTGCAGTGTTCCGTCAGTGAGAACTGAACTTGGAAAAAGGGCCTTCCCCCCAATTTACACTACATGCGTTCCGGCTCCGCTCCGCTCCAGTCCAACCTCCGCAGCAAATACGCACCCATTATAATCAATGAGAGCGTTTACACTGGCTCCGCACGGCGGCGGCGAGCGGTGGCGAGCGGACGGCAGTCCGTCAAAATTAGATCAGATCCTATTTCTGCCGGACGCCGGAGCTGTGCCGGAGTCAACTTTTAAAGATTACGTCGCACCAACAGGAAAAGGAACGAGCACAACATCCGTATTTACAAAATAAAATCACCACGGGCGGACTAATCCTAGCAAAAATGTACTTCTTTGAATGATCTACAATACTCACCCATTACAGAGCAAATGTCCTGAAAATATCTCAATGCAAAAAACAATCAAACAGCGAGGCAGTCTCTACTGTTGTTCTCCTTCTTCCACCGAATGAATTGTTTTGTTCTGACTTCCTTATTTATCACTTGATTTATCGCGCGATCTCGCAATTCCCGCGCATGCGTCTCGGAGCGGCGCATCCAGGCGGACCGGAGCGGAGGTAGTGGAAACTGGACTTGAAACGCTCAGCTGCGACCTGCGGAGCGGAGCGGATCGGAGCCGGAATGCATGTAGTGTAAATTGGGGGTTCTCCTACTCTGCTCCTGCTTCCTGGAATATCTTACAAAAAGATCTGAAGCTCTCGGCCCTGACCTCTCTGGATGGTTTTCAGAAACCAATGCAGATATGTTCCTGTCTTTGATTTTTTTGTACATCTACCTTATAATGTTTTTGCTACTTTTTGCTACTTTTTCTTTTCTTTTGTTTATTGTTTAATGTATTTGTATCATTGATGTTCATCATTCTTTAGTTTGTAGCAGGTCACTTTCGTAAATAAGCCCTCGAGGCTCAATAAGATTTACCTGACTAAATAAAAGTTGAATGAATTTCTCACCATTTCAGTGTTGCTTGTCTCTTGGAAAAAAAGAAAGGCCATTAAACCAGACCAAGGATAAAAAAAGGGAATTTAATACATTGGTGTCGCGAACAAAACTGTCCATTGCCGGGCAGTTTATTGTGCGACACCGAGTACGCGTACGTAAAAATGGATGTTTGCACGGATATGCCCTGCGGGCGTCCGCTTCGACTCTAATCTGATATGCGCGGACCTCCGCGGACTGACGTACGCCTGAGTATACTGGAGCCTTTAGAGATAGGGTGAGAAGTTCATTATCCAGGAGAGACTCGGAGTAGAGCTGCGGCTCCTTCACATCGAGAGGAGCCGGTTGAGGTGGTTCAGGCGTTTGGTAAAAATGCCCCTTTAAGGGCATGTCCAACTGGGAGTAGACCTTGAGGAAGATCCAGGGCATGCTGGAGAAACTCTGTCTCTTGGCTGGCCTGGAATGCTGCTCTCTGAAAAGCTGCAAGATGGCTGGGCCTTCTGACCACATGCAAACAAGTTTTTTGATCATTTCAGCCTTGTGTCCACAAAGAAACATTTTAGGACCTGTTAAACAATATGTTTTTAAAACCAGCTTACATGATGAAAAAGCTTAACATGCCGCCCTTGCTTTTTTTGTATGTGGATAGCCAAAACACAACCTCCTGATGATGTCATAACCCCACCTCTATGCTAACCTTTGTCCTGAGGATTTCTCCTTTTTTATATTTCGTACCCACACTGGAAGCTTTATGAGCATGCCCCACACCTTTTTTCTCGTTTTTGGTGTAATTTTGTGGCAACGCTATGGTGGAGTGGTGATGCTGAGACTTGAGAAGGCGAGCCTGTGATCGGAAGGTTGTCAGTTCAACTCCCTGGACCGACAGCACTTTAAAAAACTTATGTGGCTGGGAATGGTGAAACACCCACACCTGCCTCCACCCTCATTTGACCCACTCTGGGCCCTTGAGCAAGGCCCCTAACCCCCATCTGCTCCCCTGGACACCCCACATGGCAGCTCTCTGCTTCACACAGAGGGCTGTGGTAGCTCGGTGGTCTGAGGTTGTGTCAGGAAGAACATCCGGTTTAAAAACAATCACCAAGTGTTCGTACAAGTGGCGCCCCCTGAAGATGGGAGCAGCCGAAAGAAGAAGTTTCAGCGTCACATACAGGCCTGGCATACGGTGTTTTGGGTTGTTTTTTTAGTGTTTCAGTGTGGATAAACATACTTATTGAAATGGTGCTGTGTTTATGGTACTGTAAAACAATACTTTTTAGAAACAACAAATGTAAAGATTGTTTTGTAAAATGTGCAACTCCATGTGGTTGGCCAAGGCCAAATTTTTTTTACATTTACATAATTTCTTTCTGTCTTATCAGTTTATACAGAGAAAAATACGCATTATTTCTTACTTCATAATTTATTATGATATACCGTATTTTCCGGACTATAGGTCACCATTTTTTGCCTAATTTGCATGCCCTGCGACTTATAGAGAGGTGAGACCTGTTTATGGATTTTTCCCCATGTTTTTAGACCAATTTTTGGCTCAGATATGACTGTTTTTCATTTTGGCCAAAAAATGGTGCAGTACCACTTTTGTCCACTAGGGTACACCGACCGTTCCCACCTCATGTGTCCGAAGGCAGCCTCCTCTGGTCGGACTGACTCTGTCGCTGCCCGGCCTCCTGCTCTGGAGGTATGAACTACTGTTAGCTGTGTTTGTTAGCAAGATAAGTCAAGAACCATAGGACAGATTTTTTATCAAACTTACAGAAAGTAATCACTGTATGGACATTTACAACTGACTAGCTTTATGAGATGTTTGAGATAAAATTTGATGTTTTATGGGCATGAACCTGTCGCGGTTAGCTTCGTTTTTTTTCCGTGTACATTATATTTAGAAGGCTCACCAGCGTCTCTACTTTCTCCACAAGCTGAAAAGGGCTGAAGCTTCAACCCCCATCATGTGCACCTTTTACAGAGGTGCCATTGAAAGTGTCCTGACCAGCTGCATCACTGTGTGGTTTGGTGCATGCACTGCATCCTGCCGCAAGAGCCTCCAGCGCATCGTGAGAGCAGCTGAGAAGATCGTCGGCACCTCCTTGCCCTCACTGCAGGACTTACACAGCAACCGCCTCACTCGGAAAGCCCTCTGCATGGCAGGTGATCCCACACACCCACTACACAGCTGCTTCAGACTGCTGCCATCAGGGAGGAGACTGAGGAGTCTCCAGGCTCGAACCAGCAGACTGAGAGACAGCTCTGTTCATCAGGCAGTCAGAATGCTAAACACTCTGCCTGCTCTGCCTCCCCTCCCATTTGAACTGCCTTAACACAAAAAACTTTCTCACACATTACCACACAACACAAAGATTTTAACACTGGACTCTGTGTCATCAAACGGGTTATTCACTAAACTCTCGGTCATGTGCTCATTCAGTTTGCACTACTTCTCATATTTGCACTAATGTTTGTATTACATTACTGCCTATAGTCATACTACTGTTTACATTCACTGTTTACATTTATTAATACTGTTTACATTTATTACTACTGTTACATTTATTACCAGTGGTGGGCCTCCGACCGCTAGGGAGCGCTAAAGCCCTAATCCGCTTATAGCGGACCTAAACTATTTGTTAGCTTTACAGCGGATTGACTAACTTTTATAATTCATAAGCGGATTTGTGCTATTTTATTTAAAATGCAGTACCGCTAATAACTAATTATCTATCAGTAAAAACGAAAAAACTTATTTACGAGCTCGGACGACTGCTAACAGACTATATCCTGTCAGCGCCGGATGTGGTCCGTGACAAAAAAGCGTCCCCCTCAGTCTCTTGGTGTGTGCTCTCTCTCTAGCAGTTAGCAGCCAGTGTGTTACTCTGCAGCCTTATTGCTTGTTTTTGAAGAGTCAGACGAAGACTTTTTAACATGGAGGGTGAACTTGTGGATGTTTCTCAGCGGCCTACGCGACGCGTCTGGATTTTAAAAAGAAGTTCGCCATTAGCACTCTTCAAAATGGCGTCCGCGACGGCCACAGAAGCCAGGATTTTACAACAAAACACGGTAAAACAATTATTTCTTTGCTGAGAAAAAATATATTTCATAGCTGACGTTATAGCACAAGTTTTTCTGAGCTTGAGAGTTTCACGAAATGGTCAAATCTGCTGGATTTAAAAAAAGTAGTTCGTCATTAGCACTCTTCAAAATGGCGTCCGCGACGGCCACAGAAATTAAGAACATAAAATAGCTGACAGGGCAGCAAACTTACATACTCAGGGAATCACAAGGAACTCAGGAGACAGAGGCAACAGGAGACAATGCCAGGACAACGATAAACACAGAGATACAGACTTATTTTTGATTTGATTTGATGTTTATTCATTCATTTTAAAAGAACAATACAAAACAGTTTCATCAGATACAAGAATACAAGTAGGATAAAATGAAAGGAGCAGAAAGAAGATGATATCTTGGGGCGGCCGTGGTGTAGTGGTAATGGCAGTCGCCGATCGGAAGGTTGGAGGTTCGAATCCCGCGTCCGCCCACCATGTGTCGTTGTGTCCCTGGGCAAGACACTTAACCCCGAGTTGCTCCCGGTAGGTCTGGATGGCGCCTTGCAAGGCAGGCTACCACTACCGGTGAATGAATGGGTGGATGGCTGGTATTGTAAAGCGCTTTGGGGCTCCTCACAGGGGCTGGAAAGCGCTATATAAATAAGCTCCATTTACCATATCTTATTATTATATCTGCCACTTATTTCACAGTTTGTTCAACCAATGATAACCTTCAAACTACATCACAAAATGCATAAATCTACTAATTTATCTAATACACAAACTACATCACAAAATGAATAGCTCTACTTAATTTTTCTAATACACAAACTACATCACAAAATGAATAGCTCTACTTAATTTTTCTAATACACAAACTACATCACAAAATGAATAGCTCTACTTAATTTTTCTAATACACAAACTACATCACAAAATGAATAACTCTACTAAATTTTTCTAACTGTAATACACAAACACACTAAGCTACATCATAAGTACAACATAAGTACACAAACACACTAAGCTACATCATATATAGTTTTTGAGCAAGTCCTTTTTGACCTTTTTCTTAAATGTATACATTGATTTTGCATTTTTAACATCACTCTCCAGAACATTCCACAATCCAACTCCCTGAATTGAGGTAGACCGTCCCTTTAAGCTGGTTCTGAATTGTGGTTTGATGAATATCTGTCCCTTTGAGATTGTAATAACTTTGTCTTTTTATAAAATTTCTTTGGATATTTAAAGGTAATGTGTTATTATGAGCCCTATACATAACTGATAAAATACTATATTCTACCAATTCCTGGAATTTCAATAAATTTAGCTGAAGAAACAAGGTGTTTGATGGGTGACTGAAATGTTTTCTGGTGATTACTCTTACAGCTCTCTTTTGTAAAATAAAAACAGGCTTTGTAATTGTTTTGCACGCTTTTCCCCAAACCTCAATACAACCCACCTTATTCCTGAGGGTGTCACTGTAGAAGCGATTGTGTGTCCTACTTCCGTTTGACCCCGGAAGTAGAATTTCTGCATTGGCTCCTCGTTGTTTACTTGCTAATCTGTGCGCGTCGTTGAAGTTCTGTTAAAGTTCTGTTTTCTTTTATTTTGAGCTAATATTGTCACGAAGATGTCCTTGCGGAGCTCGGGTACCTGTTGCGCTGTTCGTGGCTGTACGAATAATCAGACGAAGCTGAATTTGTGGCTGCAACTAGTGTGTGTTGAACCCAAAACACTGTACGTGTGCTCGTTTCATTTTGTGGACAAAAAGCCAACCGAAGAAAACCTGCATCCTTCTTTGTGGCTGGGCTACGAGAAACCACCTGAAAAAAGACTCTGTATCATCCAGAGGATCGAGAACACCAGGTATGATTTAAGAGACAGCTTTTAGTTTTATGATTTTATGTAGTCAGTGATTAAATGATACTAATATTTTCGTTCATAACTGGCAAATAAACACACGCACCTATATATGTATGCTGTGTGTGCGTTTATTTATACATATATATATATATATATATATATATATATATATATATATATATATATATATATATATATATATATATATATATATATATATATATATATATAATATAGGTGTGTGTGTGTTCATAAATGAACCCTAATGTTTGTATACTGTACTTTTACTTTCAGATGGGCTTGATGAGAGTGTGGAGCTGCTCAACACCACCAGTCACATGCAGCATGACTGTTGGAATGTGGATTGACATAATGTCAGAACAAACCAACGACCTTATTCTATGGTTGCCCCGTGAAACAATTAAAGCAACATGTTTTGCAGAAAGCTAAAAACTTGGACTCCAGAAGTGAATCATACATGCAAATAACACTGTGAAATATTTATTGGCTGTTTCTCCCTCTGGAATAATCATGTTTATTTCAGATGCTTATGGTGGTAAATGCAGTGACAGGTATATAACACAGAACTCTGGGTTTCTGGACTATCTGCGTGCTGGAGATCAGGTGATGGGTGATCGTGGTTTCACAGTGAGGGACCTGCTGCAAGAGCTATGGTGTCAATTTAATCATTCCAGCATTCACACGCAAAGGATGCCAGCTTATTTCAAGTGAGAAGTGAGAAGACATTAAATGTAAACATTTTTCTCAAACATGTACAGTACTGGTGTACTTGCTGTAAACGTAACACAACTCTTAACATGTTTTTTTAAAGGATGCAATGTTAACTATATTACATTAGAAAAGTATTTGCTAAAATGATTCATTTGTTATGTACAATAGTTGACTGTTAACCTTCTTACAAGGTTAGTTTTTTGTGTGCACTATATCAGTTAATTTTGGATTAAACTACTGTTTCTATCTAAATGTCACTTTTGTCATTATCAAGTTTTTAAAGATCGTTTCCTGTCTATTTCATTATTTGTTTTCATTTACTGTATTTTATTAAAAGTTCTCAAGGTGCTTCATTTGTGAATCAGTAAAGTCTTTGTCAAAAGAAATGTCAAGCTCCAGGTGCTCAGTTGGTGTCCAGATAAACATCTTGCAGCTCAAAAGTCCAAAGCAACATCATTGTTAGCTGGACCTGGTGATGTGGATTTTTAATGCTTAGACTGGACTCTGTGTTTGCCTTAAGGTAAATAAGAATGTGTCCCACCTCTCTTAACATAACAGGACCAACCTTGTTACTGTGAAGATACTGATAAGCTTCAGAGCTTTTCAGATTGCTCATCGCTTCACCATCTGAAGCAACTGTCAACAAAGTAGCTAAGTATGCTAGTAGCTAAACATGCTAGTGTACTTTTCGGCCACTTCTTCAAGTCGTCCTCCCACCCGTCAATAGCTGTAGGTAGCGGTAAAACTATTTCTCCACATTTGAGTTGTGATCGTTTGTGTTCTAACATATTTTATGACCTAAAACCTCTGATGAAAACCGGTTAGCACGTTGCAAGCGTGTAAAAAAAGTGCCGGTTCTGTTTCGGCGGAAGTCGTTCACATAATTCGCGCAAGGCATCATGGGGGCTAGGAATAAGGTGGATAGATTAAATGTGGAACAATGATTGTGTTATACAACATATACAGAGCTTTATCAATTAAAAAAATCCCTGACTTTATATACAGGTACATGAACACACAGCATGACAATCACAAACACCTGGACAACAAAATGGAGGAGATAAGCAAGACAATTAACAGAGAGACCAGGGAGTGTAGGGATGGGGACCCACCACCTGAGAGCAACATGCTTACAACTGTTATCTTGAAGTTCTAGGGTGTAGAGAGCCACAGAAACGGTTATGGTAGGCCGGATTTGGCCCACGGGCCTTGAGTTTGACACATGCGATCTAGTGGTACTAAAAGTAACAAAAGAAGAAAAAAACAGCCAAATATGTCAGCAGTTTAGCTAACAGACTTTGGAATGGGTACATTTTGTCCTTGTCAAACCTGTTGAAGAGAACCAAACTAAATACTCTGAAACTCAAACAACTTACTGTATAACAGTTCATGCACCGCTAGTTGGCAGTGTAGTGCAAATATTGCATAACTTGCTGCTACCAATTGTTGAATTTAATTAGCGGATTAGAATTAGCTTCCCCTAATTTTCATAAGACATTAGTGCTTTTGAAATTGTGGACCTAAATAAATAAATTAGTGCTTTAGAAATAGCGGAACTAATTTTTGGATTAGCGTTGCCCACCACTGTTTATTACTACTGTTTACATTTATTACTACTGTTTACATTTACACTACTTTTATATCTACACTACTGCTGATACATATACAGTATTCTCTGACTAGCCTTATTTAAGGATGCCCAATGTGCCTTACTGCATATGCCACTTTGCCTCTATACCAACATCAACTACCTCATACATATACTGTGTACATTAACTCATATGCTGCTTTGCCACTCTTTGCAAATGTCAATGCTAGAACCTTCAGTTTATTTTATAGATATACTTTTTATACTTTTTATACTACTATGCAAAAACTCAGGACAGTATTACACTTTTATTATTTCATTTTATGCTTATGTTCATTAAATGTTTAGTGTTTTAGTGTTGGTGTAAATTTTCATACTTTTATACTACTATGCAAAAACTCAGGACAGTGTTACACTTTTACTATTTTATGCTTATGTTTATTAAATGTTTCAGTGTTTTAGTGTTTAAATGGTTACTGTTGCACCGAGGGACTGAGAGAAACGCAATTTCAATCCTGTGTATGTCCTGTACATATTGCAGTTCTGACAATAAAGTTGACTTTGACTTTGATATTTTAGCAAATAGCTCACAAACCACTTGGCGGATTTTCTTTAAACTTACAGAAAGTAATTATTTGGTGTTCCTTTACAAACTGTTAGCTGTTGGAGTTATTTGAGATAAAATTCTATGTTTTATAGACGTAAATGTGTTTAGGTTAGCTTCGGTATTTTTCCTGCTACTATTTATCTAAATAGCTCATAAACCACACCGCGGATTTTCTTTAAACTTACAGAAAGGAATTATTTGGTGGTCATTTACAAACTGTTAGCTGTTCGAGTTGTTTGAGCTAAAATTAGATTTATTTATAATTTATTTTCGCAGCGAGCGCGATCGTTTGGAAGACGTCAAAGCGAAACAATTTAAATCCAGCAGATTTGACCATTACGTGAATTTATTAAGGAATGGTTAAGCTAAGACACATGTTTGCTATAATTTTCAGCAGACAAATAATTGTTTTTACCGTGTTAATCTTGTTAAAAGTCCTTCCGTGCATGCTTCTGTGGCCGCCATTTTCAGCAGGGCAAATGAGGCGCTGACGCGTTGAGTAGCGGTGACGCATAATAGATGCGATTTAACTGAAGGTGCGACCTGTTTATGGGTTTTTCCAATTTATTGCCAATAATTGGACAAAGCGACTATAGAAGGGTGCGACCTATCAGGCGGAAAATACGGTACGTGTTCTTTAGAATTTAGCTCAAGTTCCTGTTTTTTATTTTCTACATCTGCCTTATAATCTGTCTGTTTTGCTACTTTGACATATTTGTTTTAACTTGTAAAAAAAAATCTATGCCTTTCTTATGATTGTCTATTGTTGATTGTCCAAGGAAAATCTACTGTTGCTGTTGTCATCATTCTGTTTGTAGACAGGTCTCTCTTGTAAATGAGTCCTCGAGGCTCAATGGGATTAACCTGACTAAATAAAGGTTGAATGAGTGAGGGATTTTAAAGACCAGCCATCTGAAGCCGTTTACTGGGCTGGACTGGGCTGACGGTTACCACAAAGCAGACACTGATCTGGAGCGCCGGCCTTGTTACGTGAGTAGGGACAGGCTGGGCGTTTTCTTTTGTTTCCAGCAAAAGAGGAAATGGCCACATTCCTCACATTACCATGTGCATGGGGTCTGACTCAGCCTCCCATCTGCTGTTCTGCTGAAGATGACAGGAGGCCAACCAGCAGCTGCTTTAAACTCATACATCTTCACAAGCTGCAGATGAGTTGTGCATTTGGGAAGAAAGTGAGCATCGTTTACAGAGAAGTGTGGAAATAAATCTGAAATGTAGCTTAAACAGTTCAAAACAATGTTTGGAGATATAGTGAAACGTTTCCTGGCGTAATCAAAAAAGGCGTTCAATACAGGATCAACTGGACTTTATTTGTTGCAGAAAACGTTTCGACTTCTGTCCAGAAGTCTTTTTCAATTCTGAATGGAAGCTGTGAGAACGAGAAGTTTTATACAGGCTTACAAGTCACGCACCAACATATGAAATTGGAAACTGAAATAACACCACAAATTAACTAACATGCCCATTCTATTTAAATTGACAAAACGACACATCCCAGCTTAACAAAAGGGGGTTTGTAACACATACATGTAAATTGAAAGATCACACCTTAACAGTAGGAGGTTCCCTTGAGGTCTCTGTTAGAAGACACAAAACTGTATGTAAATTGACAAACAACACCTCCCAAACAACAACAGAGGCTACTCAGAGAACTTTGTTAGTCTAATTTACAGACAAGGCATCCCTGCTCCCATCCGGTGTAAAACGTTTCGGAATCAAATCCAAAACTGAGTTATAGGTCTTAGACAGTTGAAATCTCAGACCTCCTCCTCTGTTAAGAGAAGGTTTTTCTCTGGCGTAATTTTACGTTTCCTGGCGTAATTTTAGATTTAAAAAATTTGGCAGCTATAAAAGACTGGAGGCATAAATGTTGATCAGAGTCTGCTTTGCTGGTCCAGCCCAAAGGGTTTTTGCACCTGGTGACACAAGAATTTCTTCACATCACCATAAGAATAAACAAGTAGCACTAAACCGGTGACAAACTCCAAACAGCACTGTTGACATAGCAGGCAGACACTTTTACATCCGTCAGTTTCAGGTGCGGAGCTGTGAACACCA
>JBBPBX010043396.1:0-27941 GCA_038048925.1 Garcialebias charrua | reverse complement strand
ATCATAAGAAAACTGTATTAAAAAAAAAAAAAATAAACCGCTACATTATAAAACAATGTAAAATACTAAAAACAGGAACATGACTGTGTTGATTTATGCCAAGAACTTAGCAGATGTAAAGCTATTTAATATTTTTATTTAATTCATTTATTCTTTCATTTAAAAGAGACAAATTAAAATAAATTCATCCAAAAGAAAACATTGAATGAAAAGAGTGCAGAAAGAAAAAAAAATCTTATATCACCCCCTTATAATAAACATTGAACCAGTCCGGCCCTTGGCTTGTAGCAAATTTGTTTTTTGGCCCTCTGCATATTTGACTTTGACACCCTGCCATAGATCACTCCTTAAGCTTTTTTGTCTTCTCCTATAATTTTTTCCCCACTAGTCTTTTCGCAAATATTATCAACATTCAAAGCCCTATGTTTGTGTTCTTCAGTTTTACAAACCACCAAAAGGTTTCCATTTCTCAGTATCTTCACCAACTCTACTTCACCAATTTTTTTTAATCTCTCTTGACACAACAATAGGGCTAAGATTGCCTTGGTCTTCCTTGTTCTTGAATTTCAATATTATTTTAACTTCCCCCTTCACAACTTTTCTCCTTTTGACACTTTTGACACTATCAGATCTCAGCTCCACAACCTCCCTGATCTTTGTTTGCCATCTACCCATCTGCATTCTAGGTCCCTAAGCAGCTTTGATAAGTTGTTCAGAGTGAGGTGGAGACCATCATCAAGAAAATGAAGCCTTCATCCTGCGCCCTGGATCCCTTCCCCTCGTCTCTCATAAAATCCAATCACTCTGCAATAAGCCCATTAATCACACAAATAATAAGTCTCTACAATCTGGTCATGTTCCACTGCCTCTAAAAAATGCCATCATTAGGCCTCTTCTGAAAAAATCTAATTTGGATCCTGACATTCTTTCCAATTACCGCCCAATTTCCCACCTCCCATTTCTGTCTAAAGTGCTGGAAAAAGCAGTTGCTACTCAGCTGCAGGTCCACCTCAGACGCGGATGTACCATTAAGGCAAAAGAGGCAGTTGCCTGGGGCCCCCAATCAGCAGGGCCCCCCAATCAGCATGGGCCCCACCCCGGCCAGTCACCTACATCCCTAACATTGCTCCTGCTTGTTAATGTACGTTTAACATAAAAATAATTATGGTTACGATGAAAACGATAATTAAAAACGCAATACAATATAAGGTCAATTTCAGCTCACCTCTACTAAAATGGACTATTCCATCATGACATCACCCAAAAATGTTAGCTTAAATGTTAGATGATGGCTGCCGCGGACAGACGTTCAACGAAACGCTACGTTGCGAGGCAGTTTTAATCTTTTCTAACAATTCTAACCAACAACTCTGACAAACTCGTATGCTTGAGGACTAAAAATTAATTGGATGGAGAAGGGCGATTAATGGACGGTTACGACTGACTTACCCGGTCCGGGTGCCTTCTGTGGAGCGAATTGTCGCTATCGGGCCGGCGGGTTGCTGGAGCCGAGGATCCGGTCTTCGTGTTTCAGACCTGGGAGCTGTGGCGACAATTGTACGCCTGCCAAAGTGGACTGGTTAGCATTGTAGCTGGGCCTCGTCTCGGACTGGTTAGCATTGTAGCTGGGCCTCGTCTCGGACCGGTTAGCATTGTGGCTGGGCCTCGTCTCGGCCTTCGGAGGTCTTTGGCTAAACCTCTGCGGACTTTGGCGGAGTACGGCTGCACATGTGTCTGACATAGTAAGCCGGTGAGCCGTGAAGCTGCAAGCTGGACCTCGTCTCGACCAGGGAGGACCTCGCCTGACCTCGGCAGACTTCTGTGGACTTCGGAGGACTCGGTGACTGCACTTCGACGGACTTCGGCAGACTTCGGAGGACTTCGGCGGACTTCGGCGGACTTCGGAGGACTTCGGCGGACTTCGGAGGACTTCGGCGGACTTCGGAGAAATTCGGCGGAAGAACACGTGGGTGAACAGTGAGCCTATTTATCCAGGCTTTGGCCTTCACAGAAAACTATTATTAAGGAGCAGAGTTACTGGGATTGAGGCAAACTTTGCCTTTTCACCAGCAATCTGTTTGTATGTACATTAAACATGGCAAGTAAAGGAAAAAAAGGGAAGAAAGAACTTGTGGAAGAACAAGTTCAAGTTCAAGAACAAAGTCTTGAAACTATGGAAGATATAAAAAAGTCAATAAACTTTATAGGATTAGAACTAAACAAGCTGTCCACTAATCAAGAAAAATTGATTGGTTATTGGGGGAAGTGAAGCTACTTAGACTTCAAATATCGGAAAAGGACAAGAAAATCTTGGAACTTGAAAACAAAGTGGATGATATAGAGAGGATTTTGAGACAAGAAAACCTGGTGATATCGGGATTAGAAGTTAAACCCAGATCCACAGAAGATGCAATGCCTCAGGATCTACAATCTCTAGAAGACCAAGTGGTGACTTTCTTACAAGATAAAGATATTAATATTACTCAAGACGATCTATCCATGTGTTACACCTTGCCAAACAAGTCTAACAAAAGCAAACCTGCTATAATTGTTAGATTTGTTAGCAGGAAAATAAGGAATACTGTGTTAATGCAAGTAAGAAAATTAATTGGTACTAAGGTTTACATCAATGAACACTTAACTAAAAAAAACAATATTGCATGGGCAACAAGGTTGTTAAAAAAACAACATGTTTACGAAAACATTGTTGAATGCCACAAATGCTCCTAAATCACTTGTACGCACAGTTTAAGAACAAATCTGTGCGTACGAACGGTTCTTGCATGAGGCCCATTGTATGAAAAAAATTGTGTGCTCAACCATTATACTAAAAAGAAATTTGTGGATCAAAAATGGATGACTAAAGGTTTGAGAAATGCATGTAGAAAGAAAAATCATTTGTATTCTATTTTTTTGAAAAGTAAAACACAAGAAGCTGAAGATAAATATAAGAGGTACAAAAATAAACTAGTGGGGATAATAAGGAAACATAAGAAAGAATATTACAGTGATTTATTGAGTAAATGTAATGGGGACATGAGGGCAACATGGAAGGTTGTAAATAGTGTTGTGAAAAAACATGTAAGAAATAGTAATTCACAAAATTTTGTCATAAATGACAAGGAAACTAATGATAAAAATGAAATTGTTAACGGATTTAATAAATACTTTGTGGATGTTGGTGCAGACCTGGCTGCAAAAATACCGAAAGTTGATAAAAATACAAATCATTTAATTGAGGGTTATGTTAACAGTATGTTCCTGGAGAAAACTGATTCTGTAGAAATAATGAATATTGTAAACATGTTTGCTGACAAAAAATCTAAGGACTGGCTGGATATGGACATGACATTTGTAAAAAATATAATTGGTTATGTAATAGACCTTTTACCAGTTGACGTCATCACGCAAAGCTCGCCTGAAACGAGCGTTCTGATTGGACGGCAAAAAGCCCTAACCGGATGCAGGGGCTCGGGAAGGGGCCGAGGAGCTTCGTAATGATAGAGAGTTGTAATTTAGAAGCTTGTTTTCTTAAAATATTGAACAACCACTGGTCAAAATGCCTGAACATTGTGCCGCGGATACTAGAGGAGGTGACTGTGTTCGCTGATGGAAAATGGGGAACTCCTTCAGGCTTTTAGCGAACGTCCAGCAGGGTGAGTAGTTGTGTGTCGTTGTCAACAACCTGTATTATCCAAGCGTCAGAAATAAATGTTTTAAATTTCTCACACCAATACTTCTGATATTTAGACTGATTTGGTTATTGTTACAGGTTTAACATCTTCTCTTAGCTTCTATAACTAGCACCATATCTTCATAAGAGCTGTCAGTGTTAGCACAGTAACAAAAACATGACGTTTGAGTCAGTCACACCAGGTTTTAAATTTCTCACGCCAATACTTCTGATATTTAGACTGGTTTGGTTATTGTTACAGGTTTAACATCTTCTGTTAGCTGCTTTAACTAGTGCCATGTCTTCATAAGCATAAGCACAGTATGTAAACAAAGACATGACGTTTGAGTCACACAAATGTTCACAGCGTCCTTATTTCTTATTTGATTTCTGTAAACTATGTCTTAAATACAACCTGAGACAATTGGTGATGTTGTGATGTGAAAAATAATAACTATCCCAGGAGATACATTTATTAGCTTTCCTGGGAAAATTTAATTATCTTTGAGAACGTATTTACTTTTGACACACTGTTTATACAGCTTACACTTTATTAGACGTAAAATGTGTGAAAATCCTATATGCATGTGAATTCCATAATGACACACACAATATGGTTATATATTGTGTTTGTGTTTGCAGACAAGGAGGTGGCTGCAACCATGCTGGAAATACTTTCTAAACCAACCTGCACCCAGTTGTACATGGAAGGGACCAGCCCAAAACCAAACTGCACCCCAGTTGTACATGGAAGGACCAGCCCAAAACGAACTGCACCTGCTAATTGGATGAGCTGCAAGTTTTAAAGTGAGTTTAATCAGTGTTCCTGAAGAAATTTCATATTACGCTTATAACACAAATACCCAGAAAGGTGACTTTCAGTCAAACTTCACCAACAACTGGAATAATACAATATCACTTATTTTGTCTTATTCCAGTCAAAAAACTATTCAACATTTTACAATTGTAGTTTATTTTATTGTGTTAATTATTGTTGTTTTCTAGTGGCACTAGATAAGAAATAAATGCAATCACATATGCACGGTTTTAAATGTTTTCTACAATTGTAAGATCTGGAATAGTTCTTGGACATTTTTAAAAAAAACATTCTACAAACAGATTTGCTAATATGTGTTAGATATAAACCACATTTTTCATGTTGGTGTCATTATAGGCATGACATCGGCATCCAGAAGTTTTCCAGGAGAACGCTGAACAGCCTGCATTTTGAACCCACGACATCCTGATGAGCCCATCACTGCTGGCTGGTCTTCACAAGGACATTTTGAGCGTGGAGCCATTGTTGCCTTTTGCAGGTTGTAGTAGTAAACTTTAAAAACCACTAACACTTATCTGTATGTTTCTTTAATTCCTTTATTTTGTCTAGAATTTAAAACTTCATGTTTTTTTCTTTTGAGGTATGCTCAAAGCCCCTGGATGTGGTTTCTCGATCCAGACCCTCCGGCAGATGAAGTAGCTGACGACCGCGGGCCCTGTCCAGTCTCCACGCCATCAGAGAGACCTGCCAGAAGTTCAAAACATCTTTAAATGTCTCACAAGCACACACATTATTTATATAAGTCACAAACAGAAACAACACATACCAGAAGATGTGTTTGTGTTTGTCATTTCACTTGTCAAGGACAGCAGCCTAGGACAGACAGTAACCTGCTAATATTTTTTTTAATGATGCCTTCTCTGACAACTTGGAGACTTTAGACAGTGTAATGTTTATGTTTTTTTTTTTTAATGTGACTAAAACAGCATTTGTATATTAACAGATTAAAAAATTTAACTAAACAAAAGTTCCACTTCACTAAAAGTCAAATTAGAGCACAGTTTCTTTATTTTTAAAGGTTGGTGTGTTCATTTCTAAATTTAATGTACTACAATCAATGTCTGTTTTGGGATGTGTACACTATTTCAGTAATCAATTACTGTAATAAACCACCTCTGACTTGACATCAAACCCTTTGTCAGCAAGGAGTTGTTGGCCAGTTGCTGCTGTAAAACAAAGTATTAATTCATATTTGACAATAAACAAAACAGTCTTGTGTATAAACTGTATGCTTATACACAATGATGACAGGATTGCTTTTTTTTCTGTGACAGCATTTCACCGATGCTTACAGAAACAGAGAAATGGCAGAAATGTTTTCGAAGATGCAGTGCTGTTAGACCTCAAATAATGTTAATAAAACATGTTTGTCTTGTGGAAACTATACTGTATATTTTTTCAACGCAGAAAGACTTCAAATGATAACAGCTAACAGTGCAGTGGTCTGTTCATTTTTACAGGGCTGAATGTTTGACATTTTACTCACCTGTTCTTCAGTGGGGTTGAAGGAAGAATCTCTTTGCAGGTCGCAGGTTGAAACTTCAACACAGGCAGTGGACAGGTACAGCCAGGTCTCGTAGAACTAGCTAGCTGCTGCTAGCTTAGCAGCTGTCCAGTAGCATGTTGTTCAGCTGCGGGAGGTTGTTCTCTGTTTTGTCTGTTTCCCATATCCAAGATGTAATGTTGGAACGTAATCCACGGAGCTTGGATCATTAATGTCCATGCCAGATAATAAATGCTGATTACACACGTTGCTGCTTTGTGTCGGGGTGAAGTCCTGCCGGCGAAGCGCTCATCTTCCTCCACATCTTCCTTCTTTTAGTCGCTTTACTCGACTTTCCTAGAGGGACGTTGTAAAACGAACAAGTCTCACCTTCTTCTTTTACTCGTTGAAGTTGCCTGGAACAATTATAAACACAATAAAAGTCATATTTCTCCACCGCGACCGTTGCCAGTAATGACAACACTCCAGTTGCGTGCCCTAGCTTCCGGTTGAGTCTCGAAAAATGCGAGTGCGCATGCGCGATGACGTCAACTGGTAAAAGGTCTATTGGGGAGGGAATGACTGAGCCAGCTGAGCAGTGCTGTGAGTTTTCATTGGATTAGCGTGATGTCCTTCAAAAACTTCAACCAATGTGATGTCACGGTCGACAGAATTTATTTAAAATATATATATTTGGATCATGACAGGCCTGACAGGTCCATAAATGTACAATACACTCCTTGTACAATACATACCTCTTCCTCAGTGTACTGCTTGTATCCTGGATGCAGAGAGGTGGCCAGGTTCAGACTAGCTTCCCTTTTTCCACCTCTGACTTGACATCAAACCCTTTGTCAGCAAGGAGTTGTTGGCCAGTTGCTGCTGTAAAACAAAGTATTAATTCATATTTGACAATAAACAAAACAGTCTTGTGTATAGTTAAACTGTATGCTTATATACATTGATGACAGGATTGCTTTTTTTTTCTGTGACAGCATTTCACCGATGCTCCCAGCAAAACTGTGCGAATAACTTACAGAAACAGAGAAATGGCTGAAATGTTTTCAAAGATGCAGTGCTGTTTGACCTCAAATAATGTTAATAAAACATGTTTGTCTTGTGGAAACTATACTGTATATTTTTTCAAAGCAGAAAGAGTTCAAATGATAACAGCTAACAGTGCAGTGGTCTGTTCATTTTTACAGAGCAGCATGTTTGACATTTTACTCACCTGTTCTTCAGGGGGTTGAAGGAAGAATCTCTTTGGATGTCGCAGGTTGAAACAGGTTTAAACTTCAACACAGGCAGTGGACTGAGGAACAGCCAGGTCTCGTAGAACTAGCTAGCTGCTAGCTTAGCAACTGTCCAGTAGCATTCTGCTGCGGGAGGTTGTTCTCTGTTTTGTCTGTTTCCCATATCCAAGATGTAATGTAGGAACGTAATCCACGGAGCTTGGATCATTAATGGCCATGCCAGATAAAAAATGCTGATTACACACGTTGGTGCTTTGTGTCGGGGTGAAGTCCTGCCGGCGAAGCGCTTGAAGCCACATCTTCCTTCTTTTAGTCGCTTTACTCGACTTTCCTAGAGGGACGTTGTAAAACGAACAAGTCTCACCTTTTTCTTTTACTCGTTTACGTTGCCTGGAACAATTATAAACACAATAAAAGTCATATTTCCCCACCGCGACCGTTGGCAGTAATGAAACACTGGACGCGCTCCCCCTAGCTTCCGGAAAATTCTGGAAAAATGCGAGTGCGCATGCGCGATGACGTCAACTGGTAAAAGGTCTATTATACTGACCTCTGCAACGGACGATGACAGCCCTCCAGAAATGGGTACAGCAGACACAGAATATTCAAAGTTGACTGTGGAACCGAACCGTTTCATAGAGTTTGGTCTGTGCAGGTAGATGGAGGATCATGGAGACGTCCACCATGGCAGGCCAGAGCTTGAGCCAGGGACGGGAAAGGGGCCAGATAGTGGGGTGCTGGTGGAATGGACCGAGTTGCAGATGCACCGCATTGGTCTCAGCAAATTTCCAGTGGACCTGAGCTGCTCGGAGAGCGGTGGGTCATATCGAATCATCCTGCCAAACCCGAGCAAGGTGCCATCCTCTACAGCCCGTCTTCCTTCCTCCACTCCTCCCAGATCTGTTATCTGGATACGACATGGGCACTAATGACCCCCATGACCTGAAAAGGGAGACGTGGGTAAAGATGATGGATGGATGGATGGATGGATGGATGGATGGATGGATGGATGGATGGATGGATGGATGGATTTGTTTTGTTTTTAGGTTTAATAATTTTAAAGGTTTTATTGATTACCACGTATCATGTTTGGTGGTGGATCAAAACCCAAACTCAAAACTCTTGAAGCCAAAAATAAATGAACTAATTTACTTACAAAAGACAGAACAAAAGGCTGATGAAAAAAAGGCTGACACAAAATCTCAAAACTTAAAACTTCAGTAAATACTCACACATGAAAAACTAGAAACTCTAAAGGGAAAACCAACATGGACAGTGTAACACACAATTCACAGACAACACAAGACAAGAACCCCTCAGGTTTTACAAGTAAACCAATGAAGAAATGACAACACCTAGCTGGGGAGAGACAATGAGGAACAGGTGTGCATGGGGGGGAGGGGCAGGGGCAACAAGTTTAAACACACAGATCCTGAAAGACTGATCTTAGGAAACAAAGATATGGCTTTAAAATAACTATAACACAGCCAGTTGTACACGTAACGAGCTAAAGTTTGACGTGATAGTAGCTGAGAATCAACTAATTAGAACACTAGACGTGGACCTACTACCAAAACCAATTTTAGCATAATGTCTGCAAAACTGGCTATGTTACAGTCATTTTAGTGTTTGCTAAGGTTCGGAAACCACAATGACCTCTTTGAATTGGGTCGACTGTCATATAGTGCATCCATTGATTAATTTTGGTTTGATTCAAATCTGTTAAATGGTTCATGATACATTTTGCATAATGCTACTAACAAATGAACACATGTAGGCATGGACATAAACATTATCCCCTGCAGCAGAGTATGAAATATTCCTGCTTCAGGACCACATATCTCTACTCACTAATGGGGAATTTTAACTCTTTTTGTGTAATTGTATGTCTTAGCATGTCTTGCTTTACACTCACAAGACACCCTAATTTTGTTGTTGGTTATTTATTTGTTTGTGGAGCAGTTTTTTTTTTCTTTAAATAATTGTTCAGAACTGTTTTGTGCCTTTTGCTACTCACTCTGAAGACGGCCTCCTTGTGCTGCATGTGTAGGAGCTGTTAGCACTGCAGCCCGGAGCAGTCTACCTCCGCCGATCATTAAAACATCAGGTGGACGGTCATCATTCACATTTGCAGCCTGCACACAACCTAACAGGCTTCTGATCCTCAGGGCTGTATTTTCTCATAAATACAAATGGGAGGTTGTTGGTAAGGTGGCTTTAAACCACTGGTAACCACTTACAATAATAATAATAATTAATTCAATTTATAACGCACTTTTCATTAGTGAAAATCTCAAAGTGCTACACACATTGAATGCTACACACATTCATACACCGGTAGCGGCAGACTACCATGCAAGGTGCTTTCCAGTCCTACCGGGAGCAACTCGGGGTTAAGTGTCTTGCCCAAGGACACAACGACACATGGTGTGGGGAACCGGGATTCGAACCGCCAACCTTCCGATCGGGGGACGACTGCCATTACCACTACGCCACGGCCGCCCCTATTAGAATTAGCTTCCCCTAATTTTCATAAGACATTAGTGCTTTTGAAATTGCAGACCTAAATAAATTAATTTGTGCTTTAGAAATAGCAGAACTAATTTTTGGATTAGCGTTGCCCTACCATTACCATTACCAACCATTCCGTCTGGAATTATAAACAAAGATCTTACATCTACTTCATTCTCTCTCTCTCTCTCTCTCTTGTTGAAATTAAAATGTGTTTCAGGTCTTTTCCAGGTGGGTTTTGGAAAGTTTTCAGTCATCCACCTGCAGCTCAGTATGCCATCTGCTCCAATGCCCTCAATGAGTTTGAGTCTGAGCCAAAGTTGTGTTCATGTTTCAATGAGGTCTTTCATCTGAGAAAGTTTAAACCACAATGACTGATCCACTATGAGAATGTGCTGCTTATAAGACTGAGCAGTGGTGGGCAACGCTAATCCAAAAATTAGTTCCGCTATTTCTAAAGCACTAATTAATTTATTTAGGTCCGCAATTTCAAAAGCACTAATGTCTTATGAAAATTAGGGGAAGCTAATTCTAATCCGCTAATTAAATTCAACAATTGGTAGCAGCAAGTTATGCAATATTTGCACTACACTGCCAACTAGCGGTGCATGAACTGTTATACAGTAAGTTGTTTGAGTTTCAGAGTATTTAGTTTGGTTCTCTTCAACAGGTTTCACAAGGACAAAATGTACCCATTCCAAAGTCTGTTAGCTAAACTGCAGACATATTTGGCTGTTTTTTTTTTTCTTCTTTTGTTACTTTTAGTACCACTAGATCGCATGTGTCAAACTCAAGGCCCGTGGGCCAAATCCGGCCTACCATAACCGTTTCTGTGGCTCTCTACACCCTAGAACTTCAAGATAACAGTTGTAAGCATGTTGCTCTCAGGTGGTGGGTCCCCATCCCTACACTCCCTGGTCTCTCTGTTAATTGTCTTGCTTATCTCCTCCATTTTGTTGTCCAGGTGTTTGTGATTGTCATGCTGTGTGTTCATGTACCTGTATATAAAGTCAGGGATTTTTTAATTGATAAAGCTCTGTATATGTTGTATAACACAATCATTGTTCCACATTTAATCTATTGTATTGAGGTTTGGGGAAAAGCGTGCAAAACAATTACAAAGCCTGTTTTTATTTTACAAAAGAGAGCTGTAAGAGTAATCACCAGAAAACATTTCAGTCACCCATCAAACACCTTGTTTCTTCAGCTAAATTTATTGAAATTCCAGGAATTGGTAGAATATAGTATTTTATCAGTTATGTATAGGGCTCATAATAACACATTACCTTTAAATATCCAAAGAAATTTAGACAAAGTTATTACAATCTTAAAGGGACAGATATTCATCAAACCACAATTCAGAACCAGCTTAAAGGGACGGTCTACCTCAATTCAGGGAGTTGGATTGTGGAATGTTCTGGAGAGTGATGTTAAAAATGCAAAATCAATGTATACATTTAAGAAAAAGGTCAAAAAGGACTTGCTCAAAAACTATATATGATGTAGCTTAGTGTGTTTGTGTATTACACTTATGTTGTACTTATGATGTAGCTTAGTGTGTTTGTGTATTACAGTTAGAAAAATTAAGTAGAGTTATTCATTTTGTGATGTAGTTTGTGTATTACAGTTAGAAAAATTAAGTAGAGTTATTCATTTTGTGATGTAGTTTGTGTATTACAGTTAGATAAATTAGTAGATTTATTCATTTTGTGATGTAGTTTGAAGGTTATCATTGGTTGAACAAACTGTGAAATAAGGGGCAGATATAATAAGATTTCATCTTCTTTCTGCTCCTTTCATTTTATCCTACTTGTATTCTTGTATCTGATGAAACTGTTTTGTATTGTTCTTTTAAAATGAATGAATAAACATCAAATCAAATCAACGGCCCAGTCAGAGTCCAGAACCTGAACCTGAAGGTGGGACCTTCAGAGAGCTGAGCAGAAACCTCAAAGAACTGAAGCAACAATGGAAAGAAGAGTGGGTCAGAACTCCTCCAGAACCAGGAGAGAGACTGATGAAGTCCTGCAGAGAACCACAGAGGGTTCTGCTGCTGAAGGAGGTTCTGTTGGGTCAGAGGCACAAGCTGAGGTTAAATTTTAATGATTTTAGAACTTGTTAAAGATCATCCATCCATCCATTCAGCTAAAAGTCTATTCATCCTTGTATCTGATGAAACTGTTTTGTATTGTTCTTTTAAAATGAATGAATAAACATCAAATCAAATCAAAAATAAGTCTGTATCTCTGTGTTTATCGTTGTCCTGGCATTGTCTCCTGTTGCCTCTGTCTCCTGAGTTCCTTGTGATTCCCTGAGTATGTAAGTTTGCTGCCCTGTCAGCTATTTTATGTTCTTAATTTCTGTGGCCGTCGCGGACGCCATTTTGAAGAGTCCTAATGGTGAACTACTTTTTTTAAATCCAGCAGATTTGACCATTTCGTGAAACTCTCAAGCTCAGAAAAACTTGTGCTATAACGTCAGCTATGAAATATATTTTTTCTCAGCAAAGAAATAATTGTTTTACCGTGTTTTGTTGTAAAATCCTGGCTTCTTTGGCCGTCGCGGACGCCATTTTGAAGAGTGCTAATGTGGCGAACTTTTTTTTTTAAATCCAGACGCGTCGCGTAGGCCGCTGAGAAACATCCACAAGTTCACCCTCCATGTTAAAAAGTCTTCGTCTGACTCTTCGAAAACAAGCAATAAGGCTGCAGAGTAACACACTGGCTGCTAACTGCTATAGAGAGAGCACACACCAAGAGACTGAGGGGGACGCTTTTTTGTCACGGACCACATCCGGCGCTGACAGGATATAGTCTGTTAGCTGTCGTCCGAGCTCGTAAATACGTTATTTCGTTTTTACTGATAGATAATTAGTTATTAGCGGTACTGCATTTTAAATAAAAATAGCACAAATCCGTTTATGAATTATAAAACTTAGTCAATCCGCTGTAAAGCTAACAGATTGTTTAGCTACGCTATAAGCGGATTAGCGCATTGGCGCTACCTAGCGGTCGGAGGTCCAACTATGAGACTGAGTGTAGCTCCTCACACTGAAGATGTCTTTTGGATAAAAGATTAAATGTTTCAGCTAAGAAGAAGCCATCCAGAGGACCTGACTCAAACTTTTTTTTATTGAACGTTTTGTTTGGATGCAAAGTATATATGTAACATTTTAATTTGTCTTACATTTAACAGTTATCTATTGGAAAACTTAGTTTCTAATTCAAGTTTACCAAACTTAAAGAGATAATCTTGTTATTTTTGACATACTATTCTGTCATATACTTTCTGTATACTTGAGGTTCTCATAATCTGCTAATTTATGGCCGAACCCACGTGCAGGAGAACAGAATGGCTCACAGATGAAAAATTAAATAATTTATTTAACAAAAACAACAGCGCTGTCAGGGCAGCCTAAACACTTACTGATACAGGAGATGAGCAGATCATACACCCTGGAAGGATAAAGCCCCGATGCCCAAGGAGTGAAAACACAGAGTTTAAATACTGACACAAATGAGACAGTGAGGAACACCTGGGGTGATTAGAATTAGGATCAGCTGTGAATGATGACACGGACAACAGAGGTGCAAGAAAACAGACAGAACCATGTCATAACCCCCCCACATCAAGGGTGACACCTGACACCTCCAAAGTGAGCCCCCACACAACAAGGGAGGGTGGGGGAGGAGTCAGGATGGAGGGCACAAGAAGACAGATCCCCAAAAACAAGGCCGAAAGAAAGGAACCTGGAAAAACAGGCGGGTGGCCGGGAGGCCATCCGGCAGGCCGGAGCATGTCAGGTGGGCGGCTGTGAGGCCATCCGGCAGGTCGGAGCATGTCAGGCGGGCGGCCGTGAGGCCTTCCAGCAAGCCGGAGCACCTGGCGAGGAGTCGTCTGCTGCAGTCGGCGAGGAGACGTCTGTTGCAGTCGGCGAGGAGACGTCTGCTACAGCCGAAGAGGAGTCTGAGTCTGCAGCCGACGTGGAGTCTGAAGCCGACGTGGAGTCTGTAGCCGACGTGGAGTCTGCAGCCGACGTGGAGTCTGCAGCCGATGTGGAGTCTGCAACCGATGTGGATTCTTCAGCCTATGTGGATTCTTCAGCTGACGTGGAGTCTGCAGCCGACGTGGAGCCTGCAGCCGACGGGTCTGCAGCAGCCGAAGGGTCAGCCGACGTAACTGCAGCAGCCGAAGAGTCAGCCGACGTAACTGCAGCAGCCGAAGAGTCAGCCAATGTGTCTTCAGCACTCGAAGGGTCAGTCGACGTGTCTGCAGCAGCCGAAGAGTTGTTGTCTGTCTCTGCAGCAGCCAAAGAGTCGTGGTCCGCAATAGCCAAAGCGTTGTGGTCTGCAGCAACCAAAGTGTCGTGGGCTGCAGCCGAAGCATCGTGGTCTGCAGCAGCCGAAGCGTTATGGCCTGCAGCAGGCATCGAGTCGATCTCTGCAGAAGGCGTCGAGTCGATCTCTGCAGGAGGCATTGAGTCGATCTCTGCAGGAGGCATCGAGTCGATCTCTGTAGGAGGCATGGAGTCGATCTCTGCAGGAGGCGTCAAGTCGATTTCTGCGGAGGCGTCGAGTCGATCTCTGCAGGAGGCATCGAGTCGATCTCTGCAGGAGGCATCAAGTCGATCTCTGCAGGAGGCATCAAGTCGATCTCTGTAGGAGGCGTCGAGTCGATCTCTGCAGGAGGCGTCGAGTCGATCTCTGCAGGAGGCGTCGAGTCGATCTCTGCAGGAGGCGTCGAGTCGATCTCTGCAGGAGGCGTTGAGTCGATCTCTGCAGGAGGCATCGAGTCGATCTCTGCCGGAGGCATCGAGACCAGAGTCCCACGTCGACCTCTCCTTCTGCGGCGGCAAGAAGACAGAGCTGCAACTAGTGTAGGAGTCTGAGTTGCTGCAGGTGATGGTGTTAAAGCTACCGCAGGTAGTGGAGCTGCAGTGACATCTTCTGGTGGGCAGGAGTGAGGAGAGTACGCCTGGACCTCATCACGGCTGGGCGGACCCAAATACTTTGCCACTAGAGCTGCTTGCCACCGTTCCAGCTCCTCCACCGACTCCCCTCCTTGCTCCTCCAGAGAGGGAGAGCTGGGCTGTTTTCCTGGTGGCGAGGTTCCCCCCTCCCCACGTTGGGCTCGGGGAGGAACAGCGGTTTGCCCCCCTCTCTCTGATGATGGTTTGGGGCAGCCAGGTGACGAGCGAGGAGGAGAAGGGCAGTGGGACGCAGCGGTGAGGCGAGGTAGAGATGGATGGAGCTGAGAGTCGTGGTTCCGCCCCTTCTTTGCCGCTTCTTCCTGCTGCGTTGGCGGCGCGAGCTGAGGGCAGGAGAGCACCAGAATTCTTCTTCCAGTTCAGCGTCATCATCAGACCACAGCAGGTGCGGTGAGCAGTAAAGCGGCGGGGTGAAAGAAGAAGCTGGCTTGAAAGCCAAACGGCTCCCCCGGAGCTGAGATCTAATTTCCTGTTCCTCCAGGAGAAGAGGTGACGGCAGGACCTCCACCTCCGGGCTGCGGTGATCTCGTCTCTGGACTGGTTTGGTCTGGAATCCCCTCCACCAGTTGACAGGCTCCTCCATTCGCTCCAGCCTCTCGTTGTCCCGCTGAGCAGTTTTGTCTGCCTCACGAGCGAGCCATTCAAAAATATTAATCTTCCTGCTGGATTCTTTATGATCGGGGCTTTCTGTCATAATCTGCTAAATTATGGTCGAACCCACGTGCAGGAGAACAGAATGGCTCACCGATGAAAAATTAAACAATTTATTTAACAAAAACAACAGCGCTGTCAGGGTAGCCTAAACACTTACTGATACAGGAGATGAGCAGATCACACACCATGGAAGGATAAAGCCCCGATGCCCAAGGAGTGAAAACACAGAGTTTAAATACTGACACAAACGAGACAACGAGGAGCACCTGGGGTGATTAGAATCAGGATCAGCTGTGAATGATGACACGGACAACAGAGGTGCAAGAAAACAGACAGAACCGTGTCAGAGGTAGTATCTCACCGAGCTGTGAATGCTTGTAAGTAGTTGGTGAGCATTATTAGGGAGGGAGTCTCTAAACTCTCTCAAAACATTTGCATATTTATATATTTTTTTTTACATATTTCATTGATATTTGTTCATGGATTTTTTTTTAAACTTTTTGCAAATTTTGTGTTGTGATTGCTCATGTGTTGAGTTTTAATTTTCTTGCCACCTTGCTCAAGGAAAATTCCCCTAAGGGGACAATAAACGTGATGATGATGAGGAGGAGTGAATGTCAGTTTCCTTGCTCAAGTCGTAGAAGAAGAAATTCCTGTCACTTGAATTTTGAACATGTTCAAAAATTTTCTTTTAAAATAGTCACAAAGTTGCTGGCATGTTGAACTGTTTTAGAACACTCCAATTAATTGTGGGTATCTTTAACTCTTCTCTGGAGCCTGAGGGCTGTATTTTGACCCTCTAACATGAAAACTATGGCAATAAATAAAAACTGGACTAAATCTGCCAGCCTTCATTTAAAAAGTATGTTTCAATAGATTAAATCTATGGAGGGTGGAAAGTGACTAAATTAAATATACATGAATACATAATCATTAAATTATTAAATACATCATTAAATTATTAAATATACAATAAAATTATTAAATACACAATTAATTAAATGTCCCATGAAATAAATAAATGTACATTTATTATACATGATATATTGTAATTTATTATGTTAGTGGGCAACAAAATAATTTACACACCCTAATAACAAGATTTGTGACATGTGCTATGTGCACAAAATGATTTTAAAAATAAGTCTAAATGTGGCACAGGGCTTTAGTGGCAAACACTTAGAAATTAGTAAAACTGAAATGGAAAACTCGCTTTTTTTTCTTCACTTTTTTGTACTTTTGAAAGTAGTGTCCAACAGTTGTGGCCCAGTGAGAAACTATTAAAAGTTTTGTGTTTGTGTAACTGTAGAAGCTTTTTGAAGAATGACATCAGGCACAGAACACAAAGACTGAAGGAAAGGGCAGAAGTGCTTCTCCAGGTTATGACAACTGGCAACCTAGAGGCCTATTTATTGTTTTTCAGGCATATGGAAAGTTGTTTTATTTTTATTTTATTTCCCCCCCCAAAAATAGTCATTCTTGTATGAAAGAATGCTACATTGGCTGCATTCGATTAACATTTGCATAGTAATGTGTACTTTTGTTCAGTTAAAAAGACACAAACTTAACAAAAGTGTCAAGCAAAAGTGTTGAGGTTCAAGTTTAGCAGTGTTCTTTCATCTGTTTTATTAGCCAACTGTGCCAACCATTAGCCTAGTCAGGACAAAAATGTCTGCCTTTGTTTCATACTCTGTGCTCTATCTTCTGACAGTTGATAATGTATGAACTGTTTCTATTTGACAAAAATGAACTTAAAAATGAACAGATTTTCCCTTTAAAGTTAACATTTATAAAATGGTGTGCAAACAAGAAATTGCATTAGCCTAACAAACTAAAACAAGTGAATGAAAGTGGGACTAAACAGTGAGTAAAAACTAATTAAACAGAAATTGATGAATAGCTTCCTTCAAGTGGTCTTGAAAACAATATATATGTTTCCTCCTTATTAGGAGTGCAATCGCTCAAACTCACCCTGAAAGGCATCACACATTCATGAACAAGCACTTAGGAATAAAGTTAACAGAATTCCCTGTCAGCATCTAAAATTTTGCATGATTAAAAGCCAAATTTAAAAAGACAGTCAAGTAGTGAGTCCAAGATATAAATGTCAAAAAGTGCTGAGTTGTATGCAGACGTGTTATTAAGGAGGTAACATTTAAAATTTAGGTAACTAAAGCAAACCACATAGTATTCATTTCTAGACATGTACCACTTTGGGCAAGCTGAACTTATTTGTTATAATTTTAGTGAACCAAATTCAGCAGAAGCAATAACTGTTGAATTAAAAAGAGCTGAAATCATTGCAGAAGTCATTTTGTAAATTACAGGCACTTGGGATATCCTTCATAGCAGCAAGGCAATGGTTACTGATAGCCCTGGGTTCTTGGATATCACAGTCACAGGACATCTGCTGCTCCTTGTGCTCCCAGAGGACCCACAAGCAATGATTATTAAGAAATCCGAAATGTTGCTTTGGACTGTTCAAATGCTAAAATTTAAACTCAACCAAACATTTGACGGTATTAGTAATCCATGTATCTTGTTTTCTTTTTCCACTTCTCCTTTCTGGGTCACGGGGGGAGCTGGTGCCTATCTCCATTAGTGAATGGGAGGCAGGGGACACCCTGGACAGGTCACAAGTCCATGACAGGGACGCAAAGACAAACAACCATGCACACTCAGGGACAATTTTGAGTTACCAGTGAACCTAACATGCATATTTTTGGTCTGTGCAGGAAACCAGAGTACCGTACCCTGCATGTTCTCCCTGCGCACAGAGAGAACATGCACACTCCACCCACAATGGCTCCAACCAGGAAGAGAGCATGTGGCCTTCTCACTGTGAGGCGACACGCTAACATTTGCACCGCCGTGCTGCCAGCATCAATACTGTAAAGCCTAACTTGTGTTGTGACCAATGTGTCTTGGTAAAGTAGCATTTTTATGAACACATGCAATAATGACTGTTTAAATGCAGTCACATGCAATAATGACTGTTTAAATTAAAACCCTCATAAAGCTACGGGTCCAGACAACATCCCAGGGAAAGTTCTGAAGGAATGTGCGGACCAGCTCTGTGAGGTGCTGGCTGACATCTTCACCACCTCACTTGCACTGGAGTCAGTTCCCACCTGCCTGAAGACCGCCACCATCATCCCAGTCCCAAAAAGCTCCACAGTGACTGGTCTGAATGACTATAGACCGGTGGCCCTCACCCCGATAGTCGCTAAATGTTTTGAGAAACTGGTCATGTCCCACATCAAGACAGCCGTCAACATCAACGAGGACCCTCATCAATATGCATACCGTGAGAACCGATCAACAGAGGACGCCATCTCCTCCGTGGTCCACACTGCTCTCACCCACCTGGATCAGAAGGACTCATACGTGCGTCTGCTCTTTGTGGACTTCACATCTGCCTTCAACACCATGATCCCCCAAACTCTGATAGACAAACTATCCACACTTGGACTAAGCCCCTCTATTTGTAACTGGGTCTTAGACTTCTTAACAGACAGACCACAGTCCGTGAAGATCCACAACTTCTCCTCCTCCACCATCACCCTCAGCACTGGCTCTCCTCAGGGATGTGTGCTGAGCCCTCTTCTGTTCACTCTGCTCACATATGATTGTACAGCCACACATCCAGGCTGTCATATTGTTAAGTTTGCAGATGATACAGCTGTGGTGGGATGCATCACAGATAATGATGAATCCAGCTACAGACAGGAGGTGGAACATCTGGAGAGCTGGTGCAAAGAGAACAACCTTCACATGAATGTGAAGAAGACGAAGGAGATGATTGTGGACTTCAGAAGGAACAAACACACCCACACCCCACTGTATATAGGTGGATCTGCGGTGGAGGTGGTCTCCAGCTACAAATACCTGGGTGTACACATGAATGATAACCTCAGCTGGAGCAACAACACCACCAGCCTGATCAAGAAAGGTCATCAGAGACTCTACTTCCTCAGACGGCTGAGACGAGCCGGTCTGAGAAGCCCAGTCCTCACCTCGTTCTACAGGTGTGCAGTGGAGAGCGTCCTGTGCTCCAGCATCAACGTGTGGCATGGAGGCTGCACAGTTGCAGAGAGAAAAGCTCTGCAGAGAGTGGTGAAGGCTGCACAGAAGTCTGTGGGAGTCAGTCTCCCCACCATCACAGACATTTACACCTCCAGATGCAGAAAAAGAGCCACCTGCATCATGAAAGACCTCACTCACCCAGCACACTCACTCTTTGCACCACTCCCCTCGGGACGGAGGTTGAGGAGCATCAAATGTAGAACCACTAGACTGAGAAACAGCTTCTACCCTGAGGCTGTCAGACTCATGAATAAATAAATAATAAGAATAAACACTGCAAAATGTCACATCATACTGATACTGATCTGTTTCTTGTTGCTGCGTTCATCTGTGACCATCTGCTCATGTTCGTGCTGCTGTTTATAATGATGTTTTTCTACTACATTAGGGCTTAGTGTATTACTAGCTGATGTGATGTCTCTCTTAGTTAATCCTAGATGTTATTATTGTATTTCTCTTGCATTTGTTGTTGGATGTAACTGGGACCCTGTGTACATAATCTCGTTTTCAACACATGTACTACATGCGGTGCAAATGACAATAAATTCTCTCTGACTCTGACTCTGACTTAAATAAAGCAAAAGTTCAGATTATTTTTGACGTGCAGTTCTATAGAAAGCTTATAAACTAGTAACATCTTACCTGTTGTAGATAGCTCAAAATCAGTGAAGAAATTAAGGTTACTTGAACCACACTGACTAGCTAATAGCTAGTTTAAAGTTGTTGTCAACATTCTTCTTCTTCTTCTTCTTCTTCTTTTGGCTGTTCCCTCTTCAGGGGTCGCCGCAGCGAGTCATCCTCCTCCATCTCACTCTGTCCTCTGTGTCCTCTGTCCTCACTCCAACTTCCTCCATGTCCTCTCTAACTGCATCCATATACAGGCAGTCCTTGACTTACGAACGAGCGTTCGCATGTCGAAAATCGCCGTAAGTTGGAAAACACACGAGCTGCCACTTATACACGTAAATGTACAGTACTGTACAGTTACCAAGCACTTCGCCTATCCTAACACAGTACCCTACATAATTATTAAAAAACACATACAGTACATTTGGAAGGAAAAAAATAGTTAATTTCTTACTGTGAGCTGGTCAAGCCTGTCTCCGTTCGAGCTCTGCAGCTTCGTGCTGCATCATGCAGTCCAAACTGTTTACAGGAAGGCCTGTTAGCATGTTAAAGTGTGTGTGACATGATGTTGGAACTATGCATAAAGTGGCAGAGTAGCTACTCAGCTTTGATTTTTTTGTACACAGATGCTTCGAATAATTAACATATAAAAGTATTTTTAAAATAAAATAGTTCTCTGCAGTGCGTCGCAGTTTTCGGATGGAGAAAGGAGGGGTCAAACGCCGACGCATTTTATGACGCAATCGCCAGAACGCACATTGTAAATAATAAGCAGCAGTGATTATGTGAACCGAGGGATTACGCAATTTAAGTGAAGATTTGAGCGATTTGTCTTCAGTTTGGGAAGCCAAAATTAGTTTCAGTGATGAACAAGAAACAGCTGGTTCTAATGTAGGTCTGCACCCGTATTTATTTGAGTCTTACTGTTCAGGAAGCGAGGGAGCTCCGAGGGGGGGCAGCTTTATTTATTCCATTCTTGACGAAGTTTTACATCTTTTGGGAAAGTGAAAAGGCTCACTTGTTCACTGGCGATATTAGAACACCCAAATGCGACACAACGTACCAGCATTTTTCAAGTTATACAAAAAAAATAGGTGATCTTGAACAAAATTAAACTGCGTTCTAATGGCATGCGCAGACTGACATTCTTGCCCCTATGTCACAGACGTTGCATGCGTAACTACTCGGATGTCCCGTGACGAAACACAGCGCCAATTTTAAAATAACTTAGAAACAAAATTTCATTGATTTATCATTTTGCTTGTAAAAACGAACATAGTTGAATGATACAACATATATGTTGTGCCATTTTATGCATAGTTCCAAAATCATGTCACATACACTTTAACTCCATACATTTGGAGCCATAATGAAGGGAAAAAGAGTTAATAACTTACTGGGAGTTTCTCCGCGGTGTCCCTCCGAAAGGATGTGCCGCGTTAGCATGTTAAACCCTCCAAAAGGCTGCGCGCGTTAGCATGTTAGCCCCTCCAAAAGGCTACGCAGCTGTTTCTCCGCGTTTTAGCATGTTAGCTCGGTGTCCATCCAACATCTGAGGCTGCCAGGCGGACATCGAGGCGAGCTCCCGGCCGCAGCAGGCCTCTCTGCCGCCCGCACAGAACACCGGCTGATGGCAGAGAAAGTAGCGGCGGGATATTCATTCATTCAACCTTTATTTAGTCAGGTAAATCTTATTGAGCCTCGAGGGCTCATTTACGAAAGCGACCTGTTACAAACTAAATAAATATGGTCACCGGATCCCGTGGTGAGCTGGTGGTGTCGGCCGGCATGGTGGGATGCGGCGCAGCGGAGCGATCGGCGGCTGCTGCTCATGGCCTGAGACGTCCACAGAGTTCACAGAGCGTTTCTGACTCATTTATCCTTATGCGTCAACCTCTCATCGGACACACGGTCCTCGAAAGCCGGAGCTAACCAAATCTAACTGAAAGCTGGCGGACACACTGCCGAAAACTGGCGGACACTGCCGAAAACTGACGTACACTGCCGATAACTGCGTAAATCGGCTTCTAAATAATAATAATAATAATACTTTATTTATAAAGCCATTTAAAACAACCACAGCTGCAACAAAGTGCTGTACACATGCAATAAACACATAAAATAAGATTTTACAAAACAATTATTATTATTTTTTATTTTTTATTTTTTATTTTTTTATTAATAAGATGCGTTCGTAACACCAAATCGCCGTAAGTCGAGGCCTCCATAACTGGAGGACTACCTGTATCTCCTCTTTGGCCTTCCTCTTTGTCTTTTTCCTGGCAGCTGCATTTCTAACATCCTTCTACCAATATACCCACTGTCCCTCCTCTGGACGTGTCCAAACCATCTCAGTCTGGCCTCTCTAACTTTATCTCCCAATTGTTCAACCTGTGCTGTACCTCTGATGATCTCATTCCTAATCTTATCCATCCTTGTCACTCCTAAGGAGAATCTCAGCATCTTCATTTCTGCCACTCCCAGTTCTTTTTCCTGTCTTTTTGTCATGCCACTGTTTCCAGACCATGCAGCATAGCTGGTCTCACCACTGTCTTGTAAAATTTTCCTTTGACCTATGCTGACACCTTTTTGTCACAAATCACTCCTGAAACTTTTCTCCATCCCCTCCATCTTGTCTGGACTCTCTTTTTCACTTCTTTCCCACATTCCCCATTTTCCTGGATAGTGGACCCCAAGTACTTGAAGTCCTGCACCTTTGTGACCTCTGATCCTTGTAGCCTCACTGTTCCACTGGCCTCCCTCTCATTCACACACATATACTGTACTCTGTCTTACTACAGCTGACTTTCATTCCTCTTCTTTCAAGTGCATACCTCCACCTCTCCAAGTTCTCTTCCACCTGTTCCCTGTTCTCACCACAGATCACAATGTCATCTGCAAACATCATAGTCCATGGGGATTCCTGCCTGACCTCATCTGTTAGTCGGTCCATCACCAGAGCAAACAAGAAGGGGCTCAGAGCCGATCCTTGATGCAATCCCACCTCCACCTTGAAGCTATCTGTCACTCCTACAGCACATCTCACCACTGTCCTGTTGTCCTCATGCATGCCTGTACCAGTCTAGCATACTTCTCTGCCACTCCAGATTTCCTCATGCAATACCACACCTCCTCCCTCTGCACCATGTCATATGCTTTTTCTAAATCCACAAAGACACAATGGAGTTCTTTCTGATCCTCTCTGTATCCTCGGTGGGCATTGGTCATATAGCCTTAGATTGGTTTAAATCTTATCTGACCAAGCGTACTTTTTGTGTCTGTCTTGATGGACATAGGTCCTCCTCTGCTCCACTCTCATGTGGTGTTCCGCAGGGCTCAGTTTGGGCCCTCTTTTATTTTTGTTGTACATCCTTCCGCTTGCTGGTGAAGATTCTCAGTCGTCCAGGACATGATAAAATCAAAAAAGGCGTTCAATACAGAACAACTGGACTTTATTTGTAACAAACAAGACGTTTCACTTCTCATCCGAGAAGCTTTATCAATTGGGAATCCCCAATTGATAAAGCTTCTCGGATGAGAAGTGAAACGTCTTGTTTGTTACAAATAAAGTCCAGTTGTTCTGTATTGAACGCCTTTTTTGATCCTTCCGCTTGGTTCTGTTTTTAGGAAATACGGGATTGCTTTTCATTGTTATGCAGATGACACACAGATCTACGTACCTTTAAAGAAAGCAGACTCAGCCTCTCTTCGGTCTCTGTTCCTATGTTTGGAAGATTTGAAGGCCTGGATGGCCCTAAACTTCTTGAAACTTAACGAAGACAAAACAGAGGTGGTGATTTTTGGCAATTCGACTGAAGACTCTCTGTCCGATTGCTCCTTGGCTCAGTATGTCCGGCCAGTTGTTACAAATCTAGGGGTCAAGCTGGATGCTGGTCTTAGGCTGGAGTCTCAGATTAAAGCAGTTGTAAAATCCAGCTTTTTTCATTTGAGGCAGCTAGCCAAAGTAAAAGCCATCCTTCCTAGACAGCACTTTGAAACAGCAATCCATGCATTTGTGACCACACGGCTGGATTACTGTAATTCACTTTATGTTGGTATTAGTGATCTGTGTACTTCCCAGCTTCAGAGGGTTCAAAATGCAGCTGCACGACTCTTAACAGGTACACGAAAATTTGATCACATTTCCCCTGTTTTGGCATCTTTGCACTGGTTACCGGTGCGTTACAGGATTCATTTTAAAATACTTTTATTTACTTTTAAAGCTCTAAATGGCCATGCCCCTCCATACCTGTCAGAGCTGCTGCATTACTACACACCCTCTCGTTCGCTCAGGTCAGCTGACCAGTTGCTTCTGAGGGTACCGAGGACAAAGCGCAAGCTTAGAGGGGACCGTGCTTTCTCTGTGGTAGCTCCTAAGCTCTGGAATGACCTCCCATTAGACATAAGACAGGCCTCTTCACTTGCTGTTTTTAAGTCTCTTCTTAAAACCCATCTTTTTTCTTTGGCTTTTGGTACAATCTGAGATGTTTTAACTTTGTTTTATTGTTTTGTATTCATAATTTATTATTTTAGTACTGTTTTTAGTCCCTTCCATTTTATGATTGTATTGTATTTTGTGATTGTGTGTACAGCACTTTGGTCCTGTTGGGTGCATAAAGTGCTCTATAAATAAAGTTGGTATGGTATGGTATGGTACTTCTCTATTAACATCCTCAAAGCAAAGAAAGCATCTGTGGTGCTCTTTCTTAGCATGAAACCATTATTGCTGCTCACAGATAGTCACCTCTTGTCTAAGTCTTGCTTCCACAACTCTCGCTCAGATCTTCATTGTGTGGCTCATCATCTTAATTCCTCTGTAGTTGCTACAACACATCACCCTTGTTCTTAAAAATGGGCACCAGTATACTTCTTCTCCATTCCTCAGGCATTTTCTCACCCTGAAATATGCCATTGAATATTTGAGTCAAAAACCGCACTGCCATCTCTCCAAGACATTTCCAAACCTCCACTGGTATGTCATCAGGTCCTACTGCCTTCCCCTTCTTCATTCTTTTCAGAGCTTTCTGGACTTCACCCTCACTAATCTTTCCCACTTCCTGGCCCACAGTTTCTATGACCTCTACTCTTCTTTCTCTTTCATTCTCTTCATTCATTAGCTCTTCAAAGTACTCCTTCCATCTTCCTGTCACACTCTCCTCACTTGTTAGAACATTACCATTCCTATCTTTAATAAGCCTAAACTGTTGCACATACTTTCCAGCCTGATCCCTCTGTCTTGCCAATCGGTACAAGTCCTTCTCACCCGCTTTAGTGTCCAGTCTCCCATACAACTCATTGTACGCCCTCTGCTTTGCCTTGGCTACTTCCCTCTTTGCTCTATGTCTCATCTCCTTATATTCCTGTCTCCTCTCTTCAATCCTCTCACTAGCCGTGTTTCCATCAAGGTTTCTAGGTGCGCATTTTGAAGTATCACAGCAGAAAAGCTTAATGGAAACGGCAAAATCCGTATTTACTTTCTCAAGTTCGCCAAAAAGTTTATACGCTCGCTTGAGGTGGTTTTTGGGATCTTCGAAACCGAGCAGATGCGCACAACGACAGATGGAAACACATTTGCCGACTCGTGCTGCCGAAGCGAACATTCACGTCACGTGACTGATCAGCTGTTTCCGCTCCGGACAACATGTAACATCGCTAAAACTAGTTGGCATGACAGAATAAATACAACTCGCCGATAGCAACACGTACCTGAAATATTCTCTCCATTTTGACGAGATGTGTGGCCGGGTTCTGTTTTCAACCGCTACTTCCTGTTTACTGTAGACATGCGCAGTGCTGACGTCTGACGTAATGACGCTGACGTCTGACGTAATGACGCTGTGCGTGGCTTGGTAGATGCGCTTCAAGCCAGCAGATGGAAACACTTCTGCTTCGCATTAATTTGTATTTACATATTTGCGAGATTTCAAAAATTAGCTCAAAAATCGAAATGAAAATGGATGGAAACACAGCTACTGTCATAGTTCTTGGCTAATATCTTTCTTTGAACAGCGTCCTGCACTTCACTCTTCCACCACCAGATTTCCTTATCATCCATTCTCTGTCCAGATGACACACCAAGTACCTTCCTACCTGTCTCTCTAATTGCTGTTGCTGTAGTAGCCCAGTCATTTGGAAGCTCTTTCTTACCACCCCAGAGCCTTTAATGGCTTGTCTCTGAATTTCTCACAACTGTAGTGATACAGCACCTCATGTCCGTTACTGGATTTAAACCTCTTCACATCTCTCTGAAACTCTGAGTGTTACACTTTTCTTGAGCTCTCAAGGAGACAAGTGGACACTATTTTTGTTACATTTATTTTGAATTAACAAACACAAATCACTCAGAAATAGATTTCCTTTTAATTTGTGTTAATTCAGAATTGATCAAGAGTATGCTTTTGTCATTTAATGATGATTTGTTATTTGCATGAATTTGACCCTTCTGTTGGTTTATTCTTCAGTACGATAGTGATGTAAAATCTATGGTACAGTTCATAATAATAATAATAATAAACTTTATTTGTATAGCACCTTCCTACAATGCCTTGCATTGACCAAGGTGCTTAACAGGACAGAAAATATAAAAACTGGTACAATAAATCAGTGAAAATAGAATAAAAAACAACAGCAATAAAAGGAGGCAATGGAAATAAAAATGCTACATACTAAAATACCAAAGTAATAAAAGTTACACACTGAAAGCTTTTTTGAACAAGTGGGTCTTCAGTCTGGTTTTGAACAGAGTCAGATCAGAGGTGGCACGCAGCTCAAGGGGGAGACTGTTCCAGGCTTTTGGGCCGGCAACAGAAAAGGACCGGTCTCCCCATTGTTTGTACCTTGAGCGAGGCACCTCCAGCAGGTGTTGACTGGCAGAGCGTAAATCTCTGCTGGGCTGATGGACTTTCAAAAGTTCTGAGATGTAGAGAGGTGCAAGTCCATTCAGAGCTTTGAAAACAAACAGGAGCAGCTTGAACTGTATCCTGAACTGAACCGGGAGCCAGTGTAGAGAGGACAGGACAGGAGTGATGTGTTCATATTTTCGTGTGTTGGTCAAAAAGCGGGCGGCAGAGTTCTGTACAAGCTGTAAACGGGAGATGGAGGATTGATTAATTCCAACATACAAAGCATTACAATAGTCAAGTCTGGAGGTCACAAAGGCATGGATGGCCTTCTCCAGATCACTACGGCTGAGGAGTGACTTTACTTTAGAGAGCAGACGGAGCTGAAAGAAGCTGGTCTTGACAACAGAACTGATCTGTTTATCAAGCTTTAAGTTGGAGTCAAGCTGCACTCCAAGATTTCTGACCACCGGGTTGAAGTGGGGGAGGGGAAAACCAACACTGGGACTGGGAAGGATGTTGCTGGTGTCGCTGGGTGCACCAAATAAAATGCATTCAGTTTTATCTGTGTTTAGGTGGAGGAAGTTTTGAGAGAGCCAGTGCTTAATGTCATTTAAGCAGTTGACAAGAGTGTTTGAACTGGGTGAGGGGTTGGGAGTGACTGGCAGATAGATTTGTAAATCATCTGCATACATATGAAAAGACAGATTATGACGTGCAATGATTGATCCTAATGGTAGCATGTAAAGAGAAAAGAGGACTGGCCCCAGAATGGATCCCTGTGGTACGCCAGAGGTCAGAGGGGTTGATGAAGAGGAGGACAGATCACCTATCATGACAGAAAAGGTTCTCCCGGTTAGGTAAGATCTGAACCATTCTAGCACAGCTCCCTGGAGGCCAACCAGCTGAGACAAGCGGTTGATTAGTACCTGATGGTCAACGGTGTCAAAAGCTGCTGAGAGGTCTAACATCACCAGCAGAACAGGGTTT
>JBBPBX010043395.1:0-15478 GCA_038048925.1 Garcialebias charrua | reverse complement strand
AAAATCCTAGAATAAATGTTTTCATACACAGATGACAAAATGTGACATTATTATTATTATTATTATTATTATTTTATCCCAAGAATAGAGCAAATATAACTTTATTATCCTTCACCGGTGAAAGCTCTAAATGTTTACCAGCAGAGTGATGGTAAATAAAAGCCCCGGTTCATGTGAAATCTGATTTTAGAGTCACTTTAAAACAGGGATGAGCAGACTCTTCACCCCATTTGCATGTACTGCACTTAAGCTGTCAGAAATATGTTTTATATGCAGCCTATATTTAACTTATTACTACTGATATATTTAATCCCGTGGCAAGAAAAAAAATTATATCTTTCCTGAGTTTCCGTATGTATTATATAGATGTGATTGGTTCCATCGGGGGGAAAAGTTTCACATAGTGAGATTTTTACACATACCAAGCTAAGGTTTACTTAATTACAACCTCCAGGCAAAGCAGGAGCCCCTTTTTTTTTTAAATTCTGTGAATGTTAATATGCTAAATAATGCAGATCCTCAACACTTCAAGCATGAGCCACACATCTGGCAGCTTACCATTTAAATTACAGCAAAAGAAGTGAGACAGATAGGAGGAAAAGGAGGGAAAATGGAGGATGGAAAACACTTCAAATGTAATTTTACAATAAATGGAAGAAAGGGGAAATGTATTGCCACCCAACTTCATTCATGTTATGATATTTCATAATTTTCAATTGCATACATTAGAGTGTCAAAAGGCTCTAATGTATGGTTCAGCTCTGGTGGAGACAGAAATTATCGAGTAGTGACAGTTAATAATGGCTCCTCTGCACAGAAAACAAATCAAAACTTTGGTGCATTTGCATCTTTCATGAAAGCAGAACAAGATATCTTAATACTTTTGTCTGAGCAAAGAAGAAGAAAGAAAACAAGACTATAACAGATAAAGTTGGTCTAAAATTTAGACGAATGAGCAAATTGTGCAACAATTATTTTATTTGTTGAATAAAAAAATCCCAAATTTTAAGTATATTTTGCATAATTTAAAAAAGTATTTTGTATTTGCTTCAAAATCTTTTAAATCATGCAGCTCTATTTTAATTTCACCGACTGACTATTTTCTGTACTTTTAACACGTTTTAAGCGGCGTTGTATGGATTGCGATGCAAAAAAATATATATATATTTTTTGTGGTTTTGCATGCTAAAGGCACATTCATTTTCTTTCTCCCCAGAAGCCAGTTGTGGAAACACTGGGAAAAAGAGTGACTCATGTGTGGAGAAAGCAGAGGAAGCCATTCACTTCAAGGTAACGCTGAGATTTACCGGGACAAGTTTCGACCCCTAAACATGAGTATTCTCTGCTTTCCTGTTTCCTTTCCACCCCACTTTTTTTCCCAGACCTTACAGACACACGCCTCCCCGGCTTATTATCTGAGATTTGTCAAAATACATTTCACAGTAACAGGTAGTTCTCAGCCTTCAAAGCCAGTTTTGATCTGCTTGACAAGCCAAAGCAGCTCAGATTCTGTGAAATCAGCAATGCCAGTGTTTTTTTTCTTCTCCAAACCATCTAAATATTCATCTTGTCCGGTGCTACAGAAGACTTAAGCTAAATTAATCAAAGCTTTCATGCTACCTGCCATACTTTGAAGTGGTAATTGTAAAATGACTGTGCTGATCTGGCATTGCTGGTCCATCCCGGCCGTGGTGCCTCTGCCGCGGCATTTTGTTGTTTTGTAGTTGTTGTTTAGGTAGTTAGACACTGATGAACATCAAACCTGCTTTTGTTTCTCCCTTCTCCACCCCACCAACTTTTCCTTCCTGCTAACCTCCTTTTTTTGATGCATCAGAAGCTCTTCGGTACGGTGGCCCCAAGGTGTAAATGAACAACATTAAAAAAAAAACAGAATTACATTTGGAAAAAAACAACAACAACACAACAACATTTGAAAAAACAGAATGACATTTGAAAAAACGGAATTACATTAAGCCAAACCGGAAGTGGCCAAAGCAGAAGTGGCACGATCACATTAGAAAAAAACGTGTGTGTGTGTGTGTGTGTGTGTATGTGTGTGTGTTCTGTGTTCGGTTTTATGTTGTTAAGGCTAAAGGATAGCATGCTAACTACCTCCGTGTGTGTGTGTGTGTGTGTGTACTGTGTTCAGTTTTGTGTTGTTAATAAAGTTTTAAAAAAAGTTTGTCTTAATGTAATTTCGTTTTTTCAAATGTTGTTGTGTTTTTGTTGTGTTTTTCGAAATGTAAATCCGTTTTTTTCTAATGTGATTCGGGCCACTTCCGCTTTGGCCACTTCCGCTTTGGCTTAATGTAATTCCAGTTTTTCAAATGTCATTCTGTTTCTTCAAATGTAATTTCGTTTTTTCAAGTGTAATTCCGTTTTTTCAAATGTTGTTGTGTTTTTGTTGTTTTTGTTGTGTTTTTCCAAATGTAATTCTGTTTTTTTAAATGTTGTTCATTTACACCTTGGGTCCACCGTACTTCGGAGCGCCATTAATCAGCGACCAGCTAAATAAATGAGTGTGTTGATACGTTTTATTTCTCCAAAACCTCCACAGACCATGTTTTCTCTTCCCCTTTCTGTCCCGTTTTTTAAAAACCTGTCAGACGTTGTGGTGTTGAACCCAGTTGTCTAATGATTAAGTGGAGTGATCTCCAACCTGCCCCAGCCTGGGAGCACAAGGGATCAGATTTCAGCCCTTCAACCTGCAGTGCAGGCCTAATTAAAATGAATTTTCTCCAGGCAACCACTTTGCCCATGGGGCAGGGATACAGCTATATACGAAACCCTCCTCTTAAGGTATTGCATTAAATTTATTGTGTGAAGACACCAGAGAACATTGTGGTTTATATACCTCCTGCGTTTCTTTTCGCTCTGCTTTCCCTCTTGCTTCTTTCTACCTTTTTATTGTGATCATCACTCTGGAATCCAAGCTTGCTTTGGCATAGATTGCCCTATGAAAACGGATAGAGCTTTTATGGGACCCTGGCCTTTTACAACTTCCTGGGTCCAGTTTATTTCAGAAGAAGAGACAAAGAGTGAAAAATGGAGAGCAGGAAAGGATGAGGAAGAACAAACTGGAACTGAGAAAGGTAGAACGAGAAACAGAGAGGTGGCTTATTCCAACTGTGGATCTCATTAACATACATCAGTGTGTATGTCACAACTTCAAGCAGAAAGCCACTAAGCCCACCCAAGGGCAACGCAGACGGGGCTAGCAGGGCCAGGGAAAGCAAGCCGTTAACATGTTGGCGGCTTAACAAATACTATCTTCTCGCAAGTACCTTGGTGAAAAAAATTAAATCCCCCTTCCTAACTCAGTTTGTGTTTATGACGATGATAGTAAACGACTTGTGTGGAAGGGGGAGAAAAACTGCGCCAGCTGCTCCAATATCACATACTTAACGCCACCGTCACTGTATGCATGTTTCCCCAAATGAACTCGATTTGAAGGATGGCGTGCCGTATGCGATTTTGCCGTCGTTCGTGTCTCGTGTCAATTGAGGCGCTGGTGAGATATAGGTGAAGTCCCCGAAAATGCCACACGCACTGTTGGTGTCGCCGCGTGCATCCCCCAAGATAAATTCAAAGGCCCTCCGTTTCCTGCTTTGATTACAAACGACATCCGTATGTGTTCTCCCTGATTCCTGTTCCTCACAGAAGAAGCCAATCAAGAAGACAAATAGCTGCGGCCCCAGCGTGAACGGCAGAAGTGCACCGCCTCTGCAGGCAGACGAGCAGAAGATGCAAGCTTCAGTGGAAAACCTCTCCACCGAGGAGATGGAGGGCTACACATTCTTTTTAAGGTAAGTATCTACAATGCTTGTGTTTCATTTGGGACAAAAACAATTACAAGTGGAAGCAACCAGACAGATAATTACGACAAAATGTGCACTAAACACTTTATGAACTATGTGGACTATTTTATACTAAATCCTACCTAAATCCCATTAAAATAGTTTCCTGTTTAGAATAAAGTAATGGCGAGAAACAAATCCAGAGCTATTCAACCTCAATCTGCCCTGAAAATAAAGTGAATTGTGAGAAATTGGATCTCAGCTTTTCTAAGGCCCTGTTTACAGGAAAACGATTTCTGGTGAAAATGGAAGAGTTTCGTTGTGTTTGTACTGTTAGTTTACACAAAAATCACAAATGTTTTCTCTGGCACAATTTTAGACCTTGTTTACACGACAACGATCCAATGAAAACTGATTTTTTATTTTTTATTTCTCTTAACACATTTTCATGAAAACATTCCAATTACAATCTCTGTTTACGGTATATAGTAACAGTAGACATGGAAAAGGTGTAATTCCCTCACCACACCACTAGTAGGTGCTATGTTCTTTAAAACTTGAAACTGTAAAGGCCCCGGTATAGCTCTGCGTTTTTGCCGAACGCCGCTCTACGCTCTACGCGTGCGTGCTGTGCGCAGGCAGTTCACAGTATAGCTCTGCGTTCGTTCTCACGTTAATGCTCGCGTTTTCACTCCAAATACTTGACGCCATTTGAGCAACAGCAGGGCGGAGCATTTACCTACGGGACAAATTGAGGTAGCTGATTGGTCATTTGCTGACACGCCTACTGCATTGATTGACAGGTCAGGTGGGGGAAAAAAGGCACTTCACACAGCTTCTGCCGTAGCGGTGTTCTATTTTTTATATGTTAATAAAAAGTTCTAAAAAATAAAATAAAAACAGGGAGCGCTGGTCCAGCACACCAGAACACCAGGAAATATGCAGAACCTCGCGCAGCCACGTTGGACATGAGTTTAGTTCGCTCGTGACAAATTCATTCATTTCCTCATCATTTCAGTCATGGAGTCAGCGGAGGAGGAAGCGATCACTTGACTTTTGGCAAAAAAACAAAAGAAAAGTCCAGATCAGGGATGAAGAAGGGGAATTTAATACATTTGTGTCTCATACAAAACAGTCCGGCGCCGGGCAGTTTATTGTGAGACAACGCGCTTGCGTACGCGGTCGTAAAATTTGAGCTTGGCGCGTACATGCCCTGCGGGGCTACGCTTGTGCCTCTGCGTACGTACGGCGTACAGCGGCGTACTGCCGTACGCAGAGCTATACCGGGGCCTTAAGTGCGCATGCGTTACATAAAACGTTCTACCTGAAAGCCGCTACAGTGGTCGAGACAGCAGAGAATAAAATATTTCTATGGACAAACAACGAGGTTCAACTGTTGCTAATAGCCGTAGTTAGATTCATGAGTTAGAAGCACAAACAATATGGTATCCGCCATTGTCGAAAGTTTATTTTTCCGTGGACTGTATGAAGCCGTTGTGTTTTGCATCATACTGCTCATGAGCAAGTGATTTCCTAACAGAAAATGTCTTTTTTTTTTACACGACAACGGACACCGGGACGTTTTTGAACTATTCCACTTTGGAACCTATTCTAAGGCCCTGTTTACATGAGAACGACATCTGGTGAAAATGGAAGTTTCGTTGCATTTGTACTGGTCAATTACATGAAAATTGCAAATGATTTCTCTGACAAGGGCACGATTTTAGAATAGCTTCCAGAGTGAAATGGTTCAAAAACATCACAGTCCCAAAAACGTCCCAGTGTATACAGAAACTATCGACAATGGCGGATAACATATTGTTTGTACTTCTGACACTATAGACTATACTACGACCTTCCCTTAAAAATTCAATGTCTTCACCGGCCTATATGTACATGTATTACGTCTATTTATGTTGCTTTGCTGTGGTAGTTTTTTTTAATGTCACAAATCGTGCCCTGTTTAGGACACGGTGTGAGAGATCTTTTTTTATACCGTCCCTCCTCACGTTTTCTTCCCTTTTCTCATCTAAGCAAAAAATATTATTCTGAACAAGAATAAGATGGCCGCGCTTTTATAGTAGCAGCTTCATGCACTACGCCCATCTTTCGGACGACTGTACGTACACATTCTCGTCGCATCTCGGTGCAATGATAATAAAATTTATTCTGATTCTGATTCCGATTCTGAAATCTAACTATGGCTTTTAGCAACTGTTGAATCTCATCATCTGTCCATATAGAATTATTTTATTCTCTGCCATCTTGGCCGTTGTAGTGGCTTTCAGGTAGAATGTTTTGTTTTACGCATGCACACTTAGTTTCAAGTTTCATAGCACTAACTAGTGGTATGGTGAGGGAATTACACCTTTTCCATGTCTACCATTCCTATGTTAACAAAGATGACGTGTTCATGTAAACATGTTAATACAAAGTAGAAATGGGAAAAAACTGATTTCATTGGATCATTTTCGTGTAAACAAGGCCTAAAACTGATTGAATGCAGACTGAATTTTCAGATAGTTAAAAATGTTTTTAGCTTACTGTTGCATGATTTGAAACAACAACCAGGATGTTGCTTTAATCATAGCATCACTTTGCTCTTTCTCCTCTCCTATGCACTAGATGAAAAACATGGGTTTCCCTCCTGCTTTAGCATTTAATTTTAATTGAAAATCACAGAATTATGAAAATCCAACCAGCACAAGATGGAGAGAATTTCAAACCCCAATGCTTAATTTGTCCAAAGCAACAAGGTGCCATCCAGTATGGAGCGTCAAAACAGCCTGAATTAAAAAAAAAAAACTGCTTGTTTCAACTAAAAAAGTCGCAATTATTTGTTTTTGTTTGAACGCAAGCTAAATTAAGGGGAGGAGATTCCCAGATGCACGGCTACACTCGAGGGTGAGACAATCAGAGACTTTACGTTTGTGCAACAGAAACATAAAGCGAATTTCTCCCTGGAGATTAAAAAGGACCCGCGTTTCCTCATTTCTGGGAGTTTGTAATTTGTAGCTGCTGGTCACATATTAAACAAGATCAGAGACTACTCCCTGACATCTTCTGAACATACTTGGGGAATTCAAATGATTGCCAAAGCATCCTGCCAACAAATATGACGACACAGGGACTATCTTAAGGGGGTGGACACACACACACACACAAAAACAACTACCACAACACAGACAGCTCACAAAGAGACACAATTAAATGGTTTCCACAATTATTCATAGCGCAGCTTTTTACCTCTGAGCGGTAGCCGCTTGGGCAGAATGAGACGTTTCTGTCAGTTAAAGGTACGAATTGTATTGAGCTGGAACTTCGGCTTTTCCCCGATGCCCTGTGAAGGTGCTGCTGCTATTGATTTCATCTTTACAAGCTCACACATTACAGTATCTCGGAGCTGAAGGCGCCTCTTCTGCCCTCTCCTCATCAGACTATTAGAAAGATACAGTGCCAGTGTTGAATCTGACAACAAAGGCAGAGAGGCGGCAGTCTCCAACTCATACCCTCACCCATCTCTCCCTCTGTGGCGTTTGATTTGCTCAGGGCTTTTCTATATCACCTGGAAACTTGCAGAGATCAAGAAAAAAGGGGATTTCTCATGGATTTATCTTTTAATTTTATTTGCCATTGCGATTTCATCCCATGTCTTCTGGCCCTTTCAGAGCTTTCTCTTCCCGACTATACGTGCATCCTTGTTTATGTTTTTGTGCCTAGCTGCGCGCACATATGTCTGCATATTCATGTGTTTTAGGTGCGAAGGGGATTCATACTGCACTGATTGAGGGATATTACTGCCATCTATTGAGCCACAAGAGGCTTAGCTCGTTGGGATTTTTATGGGGCACCCTGACACAAATGTGCGAATCAGAGGCTGATGCATAATTAAGCAAACACTCAGAAACAGGAAGATTCAGTTCAGATAAGAATGACACAGATACTGAAACACAATGCGTTCGGATTAAAGTCACAATAAGAGGCATTTTATTCTGCTCGCAGAATACTCCAATATGTACCGGTACCCTATGGTGCCTGGTGTACATGAACACAGTAACGGTTAAAGGTGTTTCATGTAAAAGTTGATTAGTTTTTTGCTTTATCCATAGCAGAAACACAATGAGGTAGCATATATTAAAATAATTGATGTATTTGACTTGTAAAATTTAGTTCACATTTCTCTTAACCTTCTATGACATCATGTTTTCAGGTCATTTGTTGTTGTTTTATACAGTTGACTTTTTGAAATTAGTTCCACGTTTGCTGCATCCAAAGTGCAACTAGCAGCCTTAAAAAGAGGTAGAGGAAGCCTCACACAAGGAACTATAAAAAACCCATACACTATTGGTGATAGCTTCATGCACTTTTCTTGCATGTATTGACAGTTTGGAGTCAGTTTTCGATAAATGAAAAGGGGTATGAATATGTGTTTGGTATGATCCACCAGTTTTTTTTTCAAGACTTGTGCTAATAGCAGCTTGGGAAACTTTTGCAGGACTTCCTTTTTTTCAACGTGTGCACGATTAAAACCCTTCATTCAGTCCAGTTGTTGTGAGTCAGTCCAAACAGAAGTTTGCTGACTTTTAACAGTATCATAAATGTCATATGCAGAAAACAAATAAATAAAAACCTGCCCCTGATCCATGCTTAACCTCATGCATCAGCGGTTACTGTCAATAGCTTTGTGTTGCATCTCATCAATGTCACCCAACTTTTTTTTTTTCTTCTTCTCTCATTTGAGGAGAGAAACCTGTTTTAATCAAACTCATTCTCACATAGCAATTAGATCTAATTAGTCCAATTATCAAGATTCTAATTACATTAAAATATACCCCCTAAATCTCATATCAGTTATAGTATGTGTGACGTGTCCTGATCTGGAGACAGGAAAAGACAACGAGTGAAGACAAAGCTCAGTGGAAGGTGCAAAAAGAGGAACACCCTCCAGAGGACAATAGACAGCAGACATTAGTCCCAAACGTGTGTATTATAAGACAGAAAGGCCAAATGGGGATCAATTTAACCTAACCTTTATTCAATTGTTTCACACTCTGAATGATAATGTCACTGATTGTGATGCTATGATTAGTTACATCCTTGTTTTCTGTCTCAGTTGGATTAGTGGTGAACCAGACGTGTTTCTGGGTTTATCAAACATTAAGGCCTCAAAAGTTATTGGTTTAAATGCAATTTTTAAATAACGTTTGGAAACACAATCATGCCCATGCTAACAAATGTGAAGCATTGTGCACAACAACATATGTGCACACAAACAGACCTGCAGGATCTGTTGCTGTGGTGCTGCAGTATGACTCTAGATGTACAACACACACACACACACTGTTCTTCACTGTGAAGTTACAAGGAACACACTGACCTAATTTCCTCCCAGTTAGCTCGCCTCGTTGGGGACCAGCGTTCCTCTCCACCCGTTTCCCCCAACCGAGCCCATGCGAGCTCTCCCCCAGTCTGTGTCTCTGGCTCTGTGTCAGTCTGTGCCCTCCATCTGTTGGAGTCTAAGCAAAAAAAAAAAGATTAGCAGGAAAGTGAGCAGTCATTCTGCTCAAAGTGTCTCATCTTCTCTCTGTGTTGCTAATCGTGCATTAGCCAAGGCTGTAACGAGACGAGGTACTAAAAGTTCACTGATATTGATATTTTAACAATATTTTTATGAAAACAACTTTTGACACAAGTTCAACTGAAGGACAACTCTCCATTTCTGCTTTTTTAACTCAATTCAATTGAAAAATACTTCATTAGTCCTAAAGGGAAATTAAGTGTTGTCATAGCTCATCCTGGTTTCATTTAGGGATGCACGATCCACAATTCTCACTTCCGATCCGATACTTAAAAACTGGTTATCGGCCGATACCGATACTTTTCCAATCCGATACTGTTCAGGTATGTGAATCTGTATAATGAAATTTTTGTACTGAGACTATTCACTTTAACATTGTGTGAGTTAAACCCACTGAGGACACTCTTGAGCCTTACAACAGGAAACTCACACACTTTAACAGCACACAAGAGGCAGGTCTATACCACACACATGTCCCTCTCACTCATGGTGCAGCTGGAAAAACTAAAAACCGCTAAGCACTATGGGAAATACAACAAAATCCACTCCCCTTAACCCCTAAGGGAGTGGATTTTGTTGTCTTTTCCATAATGCTTAGCATTTTTTTTTTAGTTTTCCAGCTTTAGGTGTAGCTGGAAAACTAAAAAACTGCTAAGCATTATGGGAAAGACAACAAAATCCACCCCCTTTGTGTTTTTTTAGTTTTTCCAGCTGCACCATGAGTGAGAAGGACATGTGTGTGGTATAGACCTGCCTCTTGTGTGCTGTTGAAGTTAGTGAGTTTCCTGTTGTAAGACTCAAGAGTGGCTTCATTGGGTTTAACCCACACAATGTTAAGGCAGTCACAGAATTTGATGGAACACAAGTGCTCTTTGAAGCTGGATAGGAAATATCGGCAGGTTGGATCCGATATCCGATACTTAAATTATGCTGGTATCGAATACCGATACTGAATCTGATCGGCCCCATCCCTAGTTTCATTCAAGAGCTTTGGGCAGGAAGGATCTCCCTCAGTGAATCTGAAGAATCTTGCCACAGATACCGATCCGTCCACCCGGATCCAACTTGCTGTCAGATCCGGCGGGCCTCTCCATCCTGAATGCTGTGCACAGTTCCTCCTTGAGCGACGGTCACTCCTCCCAGCAGTCTGCCGATCTCCTCGCCACCACGGACAGACAGCTGAAGGTGCCGGGGGATGATCCCGGTCCTCCCGTTTGTCACGAGCCGAGTTTAATCAGCTCTAGGATCTCTGCGGTCAGGTACTCGAGCACCGCCGCCAGGTTGACTGGAATTCCTCCATGGTGCCTCCTTTTCAGCTCATTTGTGATTTTGGGCTATAATTGAGGCATTTGAGCTTTGAGATGTTAATCAGCTGCTCCTGATTGTTAAAAAAACACACTGTTGCATGGTCACACATCATAATAAATGCCCAAAGTAAATAGGTTTCAGTAAAAAATCCTTCCAGCTGCACAGCGTCCGATACCAGAGGAAACAATCATCAAAAAAAAAAAGAAGCAATTTACATCCAGAAAAAAGATAAATTAAATCTTTCAAAAGCAATACCTCAGAATGAAAGTAACAGAGCTACTCCAACATTCAATTCAATTCAGTTTATTCATAAAGCACCAAGTCACAACAGAAGTCGTCTCATGGCACTGAACAGAAACATTCGTATATATAAAATGAGTCAACAGAAACGTTCCCTGAGCGTCGCAACTTGTGCTTTCCATAAATTGATCTTTTCCAATCAAACTCATTGTCACAAGAGACCAAAATGAAATACTTTATCAAGAGAAGCCATTTGATCAATATTATGAAATATATAAATTAATTAATGTGCTAAATTTATCTAAAGTGCAAAATTACCTTTTCTCAACATATCTTAAGTATCAGTCAGACCAAGCAGTTGACTGCATATTTTTAATCAAATGTGTTATTTTTATTGCTTCTTTTTACTACATTTTGACTAACTGAATGATACTTATTTAAAAGTCTGCGTGGGAAACAATTTTATTTGTACCTATACTTCAAAGTTTGGTTGGCATTTTTCTTTTCAACGCAAACAGAATAACGAGAGGCTCAAACATTATTTACTCAGCTTCAAAGCGGACAAACCACCGTGTGAACACGGGCTCTTCTTCTCAACACGTAGCTGCAGAGGCTGCAGGGGATGCTAGGGAAGCTGCCTCCACAGCACAGCTGGAGTGGTGCCCAGTGCTGTCCTAGAATCCTAGAAGTTGGTTTCAACTCCTGCAGCTTCAATAATCATTGAACCAAACAAAGTACCGTATTTTTCGCCATATAAGTCACAGTTTTTTTTACATAATTTGCACACCCTGCAACTTATACGCTGAAGCGACATATTTATGGATTTTTCCACTTTATTAGACATATTTGGACAGATGCGACGTGTAAGGTCCCCTTTAGACGAACCACTTCCGCACAAGGTTCTCTGTCGGTGAGAGGATCCACAGTTTGCAACTCTCTTCCTGCTATTATAAAATCCACAACCAGTTTCAATATGTTTAAAAAGCAAACAAAACTCTGGTTATGTCAAAAACAGAACTGTACCCATTTTTGACATATTACATTTCTCTGTTTTGTATCCCTTATGTTGTGCTATTTTTAAGGACTACCATTTCAATTTTTTTTTTTTATTCTTATTTTTTATTTATTTATTCATTTATTTTATTTTATTTTTCTTACAAGCCCATCTAGGGACAAGTGCTGCGAATTAGCTTGTTGCTATTGCACTATGATGCAAACATGAGACTGCTGTTTTACTCAGTTTGTCTATGTCGATGTGTGTCTGTCCCTATCAAATAAATAAATTACATTACATTACGGTGGAAAATATGTAATGGAAAAAAGGCTTTTTGTTTTACTTTGTTGATTGAAAGTTTTTAACATGAGAAGTCTTGTGAGACTTTGTGTCATGTGATGTTATCATTAATCATAAGAAACCCCTGCTTCCTGTGGAGTCATTTTTTTTAATTTTTATAAGGAAGAACTAAAGTGTCGGATCAGCCTGCAGTAGAATACTGTACAGCAGAGAGGAGAAAACCACCTGCATGGCCCCTCTCTGAACCACAGCTCAGAGCAAGGGTCAATCGATTCTGATGCAACTCCGGGAGAAGATGGTCACCTTTGAGTCCCCCCTTTGCTCTCCAAGTCCAAGTCTGCTTTCCAAGCAGAAAAGCTGTGTACGTGCATGTGTATGCGTGTGTGTGAAAGCAAGGCCTCTGGCTACCTCAACTATAGTGTATGTCAGTTTTTTTTTTCTTCGCTGTGGCTAGACTGGCCCTGGGTCACTTCAGGTCTCCACATAAACTCAACATGCTATTTCCTTAAAGGGAAGTGAGGCTGTCAGCAACCTGGCAACCCAATGCTGCAATACGATTGGTAAATCTGCAGTGACTCCAGTCCCATTTGTGGTCTGGCCAAAATGAATGCGTTCTCCACTGGCATGTGAAGACCATGATAGAAGTGGCAACATCTTTAAGAACAAATGAAGGATTGTGTTTGCGTATGACGTTCTGCGTGAAAAGAAAGACCCTGAGTTGACACATCTTTCCCACTCTGTTTTAAAAAAAAAAATCTGTAATCAATGGTTCTCCATTCTGATATAAACATTTCAAAGCAAAACGGCAAAAGTCAACAAATTATATCTTGAGAATTCTCAAAAATAGCTAATGTACTGCAGTAAAAACATGCACTAATGCACTCTGACTTGTGCAAATAAGCATGAGCTTTTAGGGAAACATCTCTGACGGGCAGTTTTGAAGATGTAACTGACAAGTTTTACATGTTTATGTGTTTAAAATGCTCACATTGAAGTAAATGTGTATATAGCAACATGTCATCAGCAACCATTTTAGCTCTGTAACGCCGTTTTGCAGACTCTGATGTGGCATGTGTTGGAATGCTCCCACAGCTTACCCACTAACCATTTGTGTAAAAATATTTAAAAAAAATCACATTTCTGTTATTTGCTCCTCCCATACACACAGGCTGTAGTTCGTCTAACTCCAATAATAATTTCTTTTTTTCCCTTGTGTTAATTCCGTCTTTATCTCACTTTTCCTGCCTGTAATTTTCTCCATCTTTCTCTCTCTCCGTCTTGTCTCGAGCTCTCTGGTGACAATGTCCTGCAGTTATGAGGCAAGGTCAGAGGAGTGAAATCCATTTAAATACTGATGCAACTCTCGGGAGGCCCAGACTCAGCCTCCACAGCACCTCTCCCTGTACACCTCACCCACATTGATGAAGGGATGGATCTCTGTAGCACAATTCATATTTGTCCCGCGTTAACCATTTGGCGTTAGAGCATACAAGTGTTTTTGTGTTTATTTATTCTGTCTGTTCACCTCCAGATGTTTATAGACAAAAAACAAGAAGCTATTCGTACTTTTTAGAACTGTGGTAGCTGATCATGTAGCGAGTGCTCAGAGTGTGCCAACATGTTTGTTGATCCCAGATGCTTCTGCATTTGAAGTGCGCACCAAGGGACCTGCCATTTTCCTGGTTTAATACCGTCTCATACTTGGCGATGAGGGATTCAATAAAAGCACCACATGTTGCTTCATTGGACAGGCCCATAGCCCAGGTGTAAAAGTAAAAATGAGTCCTAAGAGCCACAAGTCTTACAATTTATTCATTTATACCATTTTATATTCCATACGTGGCAACATTACAATGGACTAATAGGAGCACAAATACATTTTCCCGTGACCCTTTTCCCAATAAAAGGACCTTCTTCACAATACTAGTTTAAAAAAATGTTTGGTGGTAAAGTTTTGTATGTCTTACTGATGAATCAGGTTGTAATGGAAAACAATGCTAATACATTAACTAATAAATTTGATTTATTGCGATTTCTGGGAGTAGTTTCTCCTTAATTTCCCCTTCATTAAACTTTTATTACTTCCTGTCTTACTGCTCTACCTCTACAAGTCCTGCCTGTTTGCCAGGAATTGTCCAGAAACACATGCTCTCCAAGTCAAACATGTTTGTTATTGCAGTGCATCTCCATTTCCAGGTTTGGCACAAGTTAAGCGCTACAACTAAAAATCAGATGCATTAAAAAAAAAATTGAATTGAGGGAGGGCTAATGTAATTTTTAATAATCCTCAGTTGCTCCATCTAGGTTTTCTCTTCCATTGTAAGGACAATTAAATTCAAGCTTAGCACTGCAATTACTGTATTTTTTGGCCTATAAGTCAAATTTTTGTTGCATAATTTACAGGCCCTGCGACTTATATGCCAAAGCGTCATATTTGTGGATTTTCCCCATATTTATAAACCAATTTTTTGCCGAGATATGACTGTTTTCATTCATTATGACTGAAAATATTGAACATTACCATTTTCAGCCGCTAGATGGCATTTAAGTAGTCTGGCATGCCACTGTGCCATGTAATAGGTAAACATGGCTATCAATGACTCAATTGGCTTGCCATAAACTGCCTCCTTCATCCAGTTTGCCTTGGGCAACTGTCAAATCAGCTTCATTTTGCTGCAACGCCCCAGCAAAATGAAGCTGATTTGATAATTGGAATGCATTTATTAAGTAAAAGTTCAACTGAGACACACCTTTGCCATAATGTCGAGCTAACAAATAATTGTTTTAGGTGCTTATCTTGTTAAATTTTGAAGAAATGCACACCATTCCTGCTTCCTGATTTCCTCCCTCTGCGCACTTGTGAGGAACAGAGGCAATGGATACTTTTGAAAATGCAGCTGATTTGACCGTCAAAGTGCATTCATTAAGAAAAAGTTAAACTGAGACACACCTTTACTATAAAGTTGAGCAAACAAATAATTGCTTTTAAGTGTTAATCTTGTTAAATTCTTGTTAAAATCCTCCTGTGCACGCTCCTGCGGCCGACATTTGGCAGCCAGTAAATTTTTAGCACAACACCGGCCCACATTTCCAGGTTGTCAGTGGAGACGCATTATAGAGGCAATGTATATGGCGAAGAAACGTTTTTATGGATTTTTCCACTTTATTAGACATGTTTGGACTGATGCGACTTATAGGGCGGTGCGACGTATATGGCGGAAATTACGGTAATTACAAACATAGCTCTGTGAAAATAAAGAT
>JBBPBX010043394.1:17814-27942 GCA_038048925.1 Garcialebias charrua | reverse complement strand
TTATTTATCCACACCACCCCGTCAACCCATATCCTGCAGCCCGTTGAGTTCTTCCTGTTCTTAAATGACCTTGACCTTGGATGAAAGCAACGGGACCTTGCTGACCGGTACGGTGTCCATCAGTCCACGGTCAGGGCCAGGCGGATCATCACTGCAACTTTTTATTGACAGTACTCGGCTCAATTAGGACCCGATACCTGAAGAGCAGATGCATAAAAATCTACCTGCATACTTCAGGACTACTGTACCCTGACACTACAGTCACACTACTTACTACTTGTAAGAAAATAAAATGTTCAAAACATTCTGACTTTGTCTTCTTATTATCACCCAAAAAAATGTGTATGTTGATTTAAGACAGGCTTAGAGTTCAGTTTATTTTAGCCAGTTTATTAAAAACAAATTTGATGATGATGTTACATTACTGTAGAAAACATATGAGGCACAAGATTTAAACAGTTTATAGCATTACAGCTTCTGACTTTAAGTCACAGCTTCCTCGACAGCTAATGGAGATTTAAAAACATTAATCAGTCAGACAAAGGTAAGTGATGAAGCAGCTCTTCTGTTCAACCATCCACATGGATCACATGTCCTTCGTCATCACTGTGGAGCAACTTGTTTGTATTTGGTGTTTGTATCCGATCTCAGCTCACAAACATCCAGGCTGGACCAGCTGGCTCCCTCCTCCTCATCATCACTACGGTGTCCTGTACAGTGAAAGAAAACATCTCTTATTAAGAGCTGCTATAAACAGTGAGATTCACAAAACCATATAGCAGACATGTGTTGAATATAAAGAGTTTATATTGTCTGATATTTAACTTCAACTCAAGTTTTGTACACAAACTTGAATTAAAATAATTAAATTAAAATAACTTGTGTTTCTAAATCTGGTCTAAATCTCCTGCCTCCTTGTTTGAAACTGAACTGTCAGGTGGCTTTGACTCAAACAGTGGGGCTTCTGCTGCTCCTCATGGACTGTAAACACTCAGCCCTGACTTCTCCTGCCTCCTTGTTTGAAACTAACATTTGTGTTAAATCAGAAATGTACAGACAAAACACGTTTACTCAACAATTTAGCAAGGGTTAACTATGTTAGCTGTGTTAGCCTACATGATGCAGTTTGGTGAACTGAAAACAAATACAGACTTACCTTCAGAGTTATTTATGTAGTTGGACACATAAAGCTTAAATCCTTTGTCTTTCTTAGATGTGCGCTTTAGACAAGGTCTGAATAATTCTGTACACATCATTGACTGTCGGCAAGTCCTGCAGAGATTGTGTAAAGATCGCCATCCTGTGGCTGTGAACCGGAAGTGCGCCGTCTGGCCCATGAATGCGGAAGTGCTAGAACGGAAGTCCGTGGCATATAGCCTATTCAGGTCCTACCTGGGTGCGCGATGTTTTAAATATTCCCTGGTGGGCTGTGTGCTGCAGGAAAAGCACTCCCTGTTATTGTTTTTATTTCTGAGAGAACTTTTTATAACATATATAGTAGAAACACCGTATCAGAACACCGCCGCGGTCTTCAGCGAGCTACATGAGCAGCTGACTGAAAGCTGTCAATCATTTCAGTAGGCGTGTCAGCAAGTGACCAATCAGCGAGCTCAGTTGAGTCCCCTCCGTGCGCAGCTGCTCATATTACCACAAGGAGAATGCGAGCGTTTGAAAGCTGATAGTTTCTGAAGTATAGCAGCAAAACACATGCGCACAAAATGTGCGTGTAGAGTGGCGTACCTGAGGACGCTTAGGTGTATTTCAGCCTTTACTCTGCAGCCTTATTGCTTGTTTTCGGAGTCAGACGAAGTTTTTAACATGGAGGTTGAATTTATGGATGTTTCTCAGCGGCCTACGCGACGTGTCAGCGTCTCATTTGCCCTGCCCAAAATGGCGTCTGCCTCTGGGTCTGACTCAGGGTCCCCTTTGGAGGGCGGAGTTAATGTAAACAGATTTTTGAAGGGCGTGGCCTTATCATAAACAGCTCGTTCAGAACGGAAGTCAGAAAAGGCAGAACTATAAAGGGGATATTTTATTATCTAAGAATAATTTTTTTTTTTTTTTAAAGAAGGTATCTTTTCCACTTTTACGGACCTCTCAGTTGAATTTCATCTCCCTCCTTCTCATCTATTTCGTTATTTTCAAATTAGACATTGTGCTAAGACTCTGTTTTCTGATTTTCCTTCCAAGCCGCAGAACTTGCAATGGGAGATGTTTCTGAGTTGGGATCCTCTACAAAAGTCATATATCTCTAAAGTTTATAATGAAATTCTTTCTTTAGATTCTTCACCCATTACCAAGATCAAGGCGGCTTGGGAGCTCGAACTGGGTCTAAATTTGGGAGAGGATTGGTGGAATAATGCTCTTAAGAAAATTCATTCAAGTTCAATCTGTGCTCGACTTTCGCTTATACAGTTTAAAGTTCTTTTTAGGGTTCATTTCTCCAAAACTCGCCTGTCGCAATTCTTCCCTTCCGTTTCTGACAAATGTGATAAATGTCATGCACCTTCTTGTAATTTAACTCACATGTTTTATTCCTGTGCATCACTTCATAGTTTTTGGCAGAATTACTTTGATACAATGTCAAAGATTCTCTCTATGGTCATTGAACCCTCACCCCATGTTGCGATATTTGGGCTTCCTGTTAATTATAAACAGTTCACTTCGGATCAATTAAATATTTTATCATTTACTTCCTTATTGGCAAGACGCCGTCTTCTTTTTCATTGGAAATCAACTAAACCACCATCTACTGGGCAGTGGCTAAAAGATACCATGTCTTTCCTAAAATTGGAGATGATTAGATATTCAATTAAAGGCAATTCCGCAAAATTTTATAAAATATGGAGTCCTTTCATGACATTTTTTCACGCTCTTCATTCTCTTCATCTGGATTGATTGAAATATCGCCATCTGGATTGATTGTAATACCCCACATTTTATTTTATTATTATTATTATTTATTTTATTATTATTTATTTTTTCTTCTTTCTTTCTCCACTTCTATTTTATTTTTATTTTATTAATTATTTAGTTATTTTTTTTCTTTAAGTGTGTATTTGTTGTATTTTGTTAAATCATGTAAGAAAAAGAAAAATATTAATAGGAGATATCTTGTTTACTTGGATTTGTGTTGATGTTCTTATTTGATGTTATGAAGAAGTTATGTACTACATGGTATATTATGTTATGGATAACTAATATTGTGTTTGCTTGTATCTATTTTTTCTTCTCCTAATAAAAATATATTAAAAAATAAATAAAAATAAAAGAATAATTTTGTGCATTAAATTGAATGAACATGGTCTGGATAGCCCACAGACATACCATAAAAATTTATAGGACCAATAATTGGTCCCCTTTAATGTCGCACTTCCTCTCTTTGTTCCTCTAAAAGGCACACAGCACAGCTAAATGAACTTTGAACCGTGTTTCATTTCAAGCAGTCAGATCTGACGGAGCTGGGAGCTTCACACACGCTAGCTGCTGTGTTTACTAAACATCTCCTCCTGCCCACCCACACTGGAGAAGCAGGAAGTGGAGGGGAAGCGCGGCTGGGGGCTGTGTGTGTAGAAGGAGGGGGGCCGCCTGGGAGAAAGAGACGGCAGGATTTCCAAGTACTGCATATCATTTATATGGAAATAGTCTCAACTTATATTGCAAAAAATATCTCAATATTTTAAAAAATATTGAGATATCGCCCAGCCTTACCGCTGTCCTTGTTTGTTTCTATTGTACAGCACTTTGGTTGGCTTTGTTGCTGTTTTAAGTGCTCTATAAATAAATTGGTATGGTATGTCTCCAGTCCATCACAGGGACACCTGGACATGTCTCCAATCCATTACAGGGACACATAGAGACAAACAACCATTCACTCTCTCACCTAAGGACAATTTAGAGTTACCAGTCAGGCTAACATGCATGTTTTTAGTCTGTGGGAGGAATGGAGTATCTGGAGAAAACCCACGCAGCACCGTGTGAACATGCAAACTCCACCCAGGAAGGTCCTGGCTGGGATTTGAACCAGAGTAACCTGCTCTACCAACTGAACCACCGTGCTGCCCTGGCTTGACACGTTGTGATAATAAACTAACAAAATGTCTCTTTCTCCTCCATGCTGTCCATCTTCATCTCACAAATGCCATAAAACAATCAAAACTATCAGAATATTTGACCAAATCCCTCATATCAGTTTGTAACTCAACTCTGTTTCAGCTGTTTTATTGGGTTTTTTTTTTCCTTTGTATTATTTTCTTAGTTGTTTTTTATATTTATTGTTTCATGTGCTGTTTGAAATAGTTGTGCCTCCTAAAAATGTCCTACAACAAGCCTAGGTATTTGTTTTGTCCTTACTGTAACGTGTTCTTGTCCATGTTTCTCTGCAGGTGCTTCATCCTCTACAGCAGCGTTTTCTCAACCTCATCAACCAGGAGAACTTTGCTCAGATCAGCCAGGAGGAGGCAGTCAAACAGGAGATTGTGGCCACGTTGGAGGCGCTGTGCGGCATCGCAGAGGCAACGCAGATAGACAATGTGGCATCGCTCTTCTCCTTCCTCATGGACTTCCTGTCCAGCTGCGTCGGCCTCATGGAGGCAAGAGATGAAATATTTAAGAACTTAATTAAAATGAAGGCATTTAAATTAAAATGTTCCAATAAAAATGAACGAGTTTCAGGTTTCATTCCGAGTGAATTTCTTTAAAAGTTTTTGTTTTTATTTTGCAGGTTTACAGCAACACACCAGAAACAATCAACCTCATCATTGAGGTCTTTGTAGAAGTGGCTCACAAGCAGATTTGTTACCTGGGAGAGGTGAGAGATGTAGCTTTAACATGTCAAATAAAACATAAAACGTGTACCGGTAGATGACTTTATGATGGCTTCTTGCTGCAACACAGGAACTGGACCTCTAACACACAAACAGCCAATAGTAAATATAAAAATTATTTTTTTAACTCAATACATTATTTTTTTTATTCATAAGAAAAGGAAGCTGAGTGGAATGCATGTAAGATGCATTTAGGTTAAAAACAATCATCCTTACAGGTTGTAGAACCTGATATACCATATCTTCCACCATACATGTTGCCCCGCCTTCTAAGTCGCATCAGTCCATATTTGTCTAATAAAGTGGTAATAATCTATTATTCGTCACCAAGGACATGTCGTGTTTGTTACGTGTCACTGCTGACGACACAGAAATGTGTGCCGATGTTGTGCCAAAAATCGATGGGCTGCCAAATGGCGGCCGCAGGAATGTGCACGGGAGTACTTTAACAAGAATTTAACAAGATTAACACTTAAAAACAATTGTTTGTTTGCTCGAAATTATAGTAAAGGTGTGTTTCAGTCTAACTTTTTCTTAATAAATGCACTTCAATGGACAAATCAGCTGCATTTCTCCGGGGCAGCGCAGTGAAATTAAGCTGATTTGACGGTTGCTCCAGGCGAGCTGGACGAAGGTAGCAGGCTGTGGCAAGCTGATTGTGTCATTAATAGCCACTTTTACCTATTACATGACATAATGACATGCCATAGTACTCGAGTGCTATCTAGTGGCTGAAAATGGTAGTGTTCAATATTTTCAATCAATGAATGAAAACGGTCATATCTCAGAAAAAATGGTTTGTAAATATGGGGGAAAAAACATAAATATGTTGCCTTGGCATATTCATTCAACCTTTTTTTAGGCAGGTTAATCCCTTTGAGCCTCGAGGACTCATTTACAAGAGAGAGCTGGCTACAAACAAAGAATGATGACAACTGCAACCATAGATTTTCCTTGGACAATCAACAATAGACAATCATAAGAGAGGCATACAGATTTTTTTAACAAGTTAAAACAAAGATGTCAAAGTAGCAAAACAGACAGATTATAAGGCAGATGTAGAAAATCAAAAACAGGAACATGTCTGCATTGGTTTTTGCCAGGATTCCAACAGATTCTTAAAGCCATTTAGAGAAGTCAAGGTCGAGAGCTTCAGATCTTTTTGTAAGATATTCCATGAAGCAGGAGCGGAGTAGGAGAAGGCCCTTTTTCCAAGTTCAGTTCTCACTGACGGAACACTGCAGGTAATCATGTCCTGAGAGCGCACACTGTAGCTGCACTCACGCAAAGACATGTAGGAGGAGATGTATGAGGGCAGCAGACCAAGAAGTGATTTAAAGATGAAAATGTACCAGTGGAAGAGTCTGCGTGAAGTTAATGATGTCCAGTTAACCAGTGAATACAGGGTGCAGTGGTGGGTACGATAATCACAGCCAGTTATGAATCTTAGTGCACCATGATAGACAACATCCAACATCTGCAGGGTGCTTGTAGGAGCGTTCATGTAGAGAATGTCACCGTAATCAATGGAGGGAAGGAAAGTCACAGATACAAGGTGTTTCCTAGCCTGGTTGATACCAGACCCATGTCCTTCACTTCGCTTTGTACTAGGGTCTGGCATCTCTCCCATAGACAGCGATTTCTCCGTTAGATTTTTGAATGGACCAATCAGAGAACAGAAGGCGGAGTTTTGTTAGTTTAGCCTGGCGAGGTCCAGGCTATTCAGATAAAAAGCTCAGAAACCACTCGGTGGATATTTTTTCTGCTACCAGTGTGTAATTATATGTCTCTAATTTACTGACTGTTGGCCTAGATGAAACATTTGAGATAAAATTCGATTTTTTATCATTTATTTTCGTAGCGCACCCGAGGCTGTTTGGAAAATGTCAAACCGAAACTATTTAAATCCAGCAGATTTGACCATTTCGTGAATTGATTTAGGAACTGTTAAGCTCAGGAACACTTCTGATATAACGTCAGCTAAGAAATATATTTTTTATCAGCAGAGAAATAATAGTTTACCTTGTTTTATTGAAAATTCCTTCGTGGCGGCAGCCATTTTGAATGACGACGTCAGTCGACGTCGTTCAAAACTCCGCCTTCTGTTCTCTGATTGGTCCGGTCAAAAATCTACCGGAGATATCCTTGTCTATGGGACAAGTCCCAGACCCAGCAGTGAAGGGAAATGAGAATTGAGCGGAGCTGCGTAGGAATGGCGAGGGCCAGGCTAGGTGTTTCCTAACATTCAGTGTTAGGCATGATCTGTTTCTGAAAAAGAAACCCAGTTTAACTTTCAGTTTCTTTACTAGGTTTTCCACGTGGAGTTTAAAAGAGAGATGTTAATCGACCAGGATATTCAAATATTTATAGGAATCAACAAACTCAATAGGGACACCATTTGAGGATAAAATCAGAGGGAGAACTCCTGGGATCGACTTCCTGTTTGAAAAAAGCCTCCCTTTGGATTTATCAGCATTTAGTACAAGTTTGAGACAGAACAAATCTGACTGGATGATGTCAAAAGTGGATTGCAAAAGCTGGAAAGCCTTAGCAACTGTTTTAGCTTGACAGTAAACAACTGTGTCATCAGCATAGAAATGTAAGGATGCATCAGGGATGCTCTGACCTACATTACCTATGTAGATTGTAAAGAGGGTTGGTCCTAAGACTGAGCCTTGTGGTACACCATTGTTGACTGTGAAATAACTGGAAGAAGTACTGTTATGTTGAACACATTGCCTCCGATCGGACAGATAATTAGAAAACCAACCGATGGTGTGATCAGAGAAACCGATTTCTGAGAGCTTATGACACAGGATGTTATGATCCACAGTGTCAAAAGCTTTATGGTGTGGTCACACCGAACAGCGTTTCAGCAGCAGGAGCGTCCAGTTTACATTCAAAGTCAATGGGGGACGCGCTTCCAGCCGCGTCTTGGCGTCGGGCGTCACGTCGCGTGCGTGTTGAGCGTGCTGGAAAGCGTTTTCCGTGCACGTGAACCGGCTTCAGCCTCCAAACCGCGCATTCAACATGCTGAAGATTTCGCGGTTCAAACTTTCAAACGCCGCTCAACTCTACCTGATTGGTTGGTGTGTCAACCAATCAGGGAGAGTCGGGGGGAGAAGAGAGGGGGAGAAGAGAGGAGGAGAAGAGAGGGGGAGAGTCCCTATGTGACGCGGAAACGAGGGGGCGCGCGCACTATGTGACGTATTGTTTGTGGGACACAGAAAAGACCCGCGAGGTCGTGTACTATGGAAGAGAAACTCATTGTAGCTGTGTGTTCGCGACAAGTCCTTCACGACCAGTCAAGTCTGCTCCACAGAGACGGAAATAAAAAGCTCCTCGCCTGGCGGAGTGCGCAGGACTCTGTGCGCAGGACTCTGTATACCGGTAAGCTCCTCCCACACACCCCGCAGCAGTTTCGCGTTCTAGCTTTCTGGTCCAAGTAGGTCTGGAAACCAAGTGCGTCCACTTGCGTGCGTGACGAGCTTTTTGGAGGTTGAAACGCTGTTCGGTGTGACCACACCATTAGACAGGTCTAAGAAAAATGCAGCGCAATATAAGTCACAGGGCATGTAAATTTAGCAAAAAAACTGTGACTTATAGGCCAAAAGATACGGTAATCAGTTTGGAAGGATTCAAATTACTCTTAATGAATAAAATCAAATCAGAAAATGTAATACTTTTCTTTGCTTTTTCAGACCAAGTCCATGAAGCTGTACGAAGCATGTCTAACGCTGCTGCAGGTTTACTCTAAAAACAACCAGAGCAGAAAGCGGAGCGACGCCACAGCCGAGGAGGACCAGTACCAGGACCTGCTGCTCATCATGGAGCTGCTCACCAACCTGCTGTCCAAAGAGTTCATCGATTTTAGCGACAACGGTGAGTTCTCACGTTTTCTTTCTTAATTCTGCTGTTAAAGGAAAATTTCACATAGTTACTGATTTTTGATCCAAACTACTCTGTTTTGAAGACGAGGTGTTTCGAAACCAGGAACAGGGAACACCAGCGTCAAGTCGGACTGTTTCAGCAGCAGATGTTGTTCTTTATGGAGTCAATATTGTTTTCCCCCTCATGTCTCAAGACTTGCTGAAGGTAAAACCAGGCTGAATGAATAATTAGTGGTTTAAAGTTCAAGTTTATTGTCATTCTCATCACTTGTGGTACGTGTGGTGGAACACACTTATGTACTCAAAGTCACAGTTACACCAAAAATAACAACAATATAAAATATATAAACAAACAGTAAATAAGGGTCTAAAATCTACACTAAACACTAATACATGTAATGTAAAACAATACTGCGTAACAACAGCAGCCAAACATGAGTCTGTGCTGAGCAGAGGTATATGAATACAGCAGCATAAGGTAATCAGCAGCATGAGGTAATCAGCAGCACACGTCAGTGACATATCACCAATTAAAGTGGCATTGCAGTCAATGTTCCCTCTAATTTTTCATGTCCCTGAGCAAACACACTGAGGACCACTGTGAGCAACATCAGATGTGTGCACTGTGGTCACACACCAGTATCACACCTGTTCAAAACCTGGGATCATAGCAAGTTTCATGGCTTATTAAAAGAATGAAATTACAGCAGCAGTTCCCATTGGTTTACTTTTAATATAAGTGATTTGAACCCGTTCAAATTAAAAAGACAATAATCTTGTTGTTCATGAGATGTGTATTATGTTAAATGTGAGAGGCCTGCTTTGGTCTGGGTGAGGCTCCTGCTCTGGAAGATGGTTAGCAACACGGTGGCCATTGGTGTCAGAAGCATGTTTCTAATATGGGGGGGCGGGGTGTCTGGGGGTCCTCCCCCAGAAATGTTGAATTATGTAGAGGCTATTTCCTGCATTCTGGTGTATTTTAACGGTTGTTTAACATCTAGTTTACCTACACAAGTAAACACTTGATTCAATAACTATTTTAGAGTTAATGGCACAACAAAACCTGCCTGACCAACAGCTCTCCTTGTGTGAATAGAGCATGCTCCGCTTCTCTCACTCATCCTAGTCACAGTCTAATGCCCCTTTTCCATTAGTACCGGTACGGCCCAACTGGACCCGACTTGGCCTGGTTCTGAGGCTTTTCCATTAGTACCGGTACTTAAGAACTGTTACTATTTTCAGGACCCTCTGCTCTGTGGTTCTAACCAGAACGAGTAGGTACTAAAGCGTGACATCAGAACACAGTCGGTCTCTGATTGGTCGGGGGCGGAGTCACTGGATCTTCCAGAAACTTTTCAAAACATTGAGCCGCCATTTGCAATTTCTCGGACTGGACCAGCATCTGGACCTAT
>JBBPBX010043394.1:0-10560 GCA_038048925.1 Garcialebias charrua | reverse complement strand
CTACAAGGCTGCTATTCAAAGAATATAAAAATACTGTATCCTGTTTTCTTTACCTTCAGGATTGAGCAGCGAAATACTGAAGAAAAACAAAAAGTTGCACTGGTAGCCAGAGGGGGGGGGGGGTTAAATGTTCATGAGAGAAATCACAACAGAGTGACTCCATGTTTGCCAGCGCTTTGATGACTGAACCAATGAGAATGTAACAGGCTGGTTTGTGGGAGGGGCTTGTTGCCTTGGCAGCTACGTAAGTTCTATTCCCTCATTTGTTGACCAAGACCTTGGTGGCGACGGCACATTCCTCCCCCATGGCAGGAATCATGGTGACCATGAATTCTTTGTTGACCTCAAACTTCGCCTTGATTTCCTGTCCAGCTTCGCTGTCTGCGACGCGCAGGTCCTCTGATTTCTCCATTGTCGCTCATTGAGGCCATGCAGTTTTCATTGATGTTAACCAGCTGTCTGTCCTCCTGATGGAGGGAACATCCACGTTGTGGACAGAGGGGCACATGTCTTCATACTTCTCGTTGAAGATGTCAATACCAACCAGGTTATCCTTATCATGTCCGTGCTTGCCAGTCTTGGAGGTGGACGTCCTCTTCAGCACCAGTAGCTGTTGTAGTGCAGAGCAAAGCACTGTGTGGGGTCTGTGGCAGAGGACCAGTCCTGAAGTCAGTATCAGGATCTGCCATGGTGCGATGTGTCTGAGGAGCTTACGATCAAAACAAGCGCATAACTTCTTCTTAGTATTTTCTTCTGGTTTCTTTAAATAACTACAAGTTCCAAAACTTCACATTGTTTATGGGATTGTTTTTTTACGAACCTATGCAGAAAGCCTTGGGTTTTATATTCTCCCCGACATTAAACACATTAAAAAGTACATAAAAATAAGCCCAGTTCATAAACTAATGTACTAAAGATATGAAAGATGAAATGACAGTTGTTTTTCGGTGCTTTGCTTGAAATGAATGACAAAATTCCTCCAGAAGCTCCTTAACGCTTCTCCTCAGAATGAGCTCTGAAATCAGTCAGCTGTGTCTGGAGGCTCTGTCTCCTCTTGCTGAACAGTGTGCCAAAAACCAGGAGAAGGACTCGCCCCTCTTCATCGCCACCCGCCACTTCCTCAAGGTGAGACTCACACCTGCTGTTTGCATCAAACTTTCAAGGTTTGTTGGGAATTTTCACCCTGTTGTCTGTGTGTGGGTGTAGTTGGTGTTTGACATGCTGGTCCTACAGAAGCACAACACAGAGATGACTGTAGCAGCAGGAGAAGCTCTCTATACACTCGTGTGCCTGCATCAGGTGAGGCTGCCCCATCACACACACTGACTGGGAACACTTCTCCCTCATAGGAACCACTAAAAAGATTTCTACAACCAGCTTTTTGTTAAAAATAAAAAACATAGGCAGATTCCTTGGACTGACAGTCAGGCAGCTGGTTTCCTACCTAATCATGGAAATGCTTTAGTTTATGACTTTAACTAATTAGATGTTTAGAAATGAGCAGCTTGTTTGCATAACTTTGGGCTGGTCAAAATATACCAACAAAGACATCAGTCTTAGAAACTGCGCTAAAACTGTAAGTTTATCTTTACAGTATAAACACTGCAAATTTGGCTGGTCTACATATAAGAAAAAAATACTATATTTGATTCAAAACCACTTAAAACAAGTGAAATTATCTGTCCATGCAGTAAGTTAATTTTACTTAACAAGAAATCTTGAAATAAGATATTTTAATCTAGAAATTTAAGAATTCAAAATGCTTAAAATAAGCTTTAAAAAACTTGATTTTGGATTAAATTACTTGAAATTTAACTTATAAGTAAAATATATTAAATTTAAGATTAAAAATGCTTAAAATAAGCTTTAAAAAACTTGATTTTGGATTAAATTACTTGAAATTTAACTTATAAGTAAGTAAATTATATTAAATTTAAGTAAAATATATTAAATTTAAGATTGAAAATGCTTAAAATAAGCTTTAAAAAACTTGATTTTGGATTAAATTACTTGAAATTTAACTTATAATAAGTAAAATATATTAAATTTAAGATTAAAAATGCTTAAAATAAGCTTTAAAAAACTTGATTTTGGATTAAATTACTTGAAATTTAACTGATAATTAAGTTAAATATATTAAATTTAAGTAAAATATATTAAATTTAAGATTGAAAAGACTTAAAATAAGCTTTAAAAAACTTGATTTTGGATTAAAACCAACAACACCACCAGCCTGATCAAGAAAGGTCATCAAAGACTCTACTTCCTCAGACGACTGAGACGTGCTGGTCTGAGCAGCCCAGTTCTCACCTCGTTCTACAGGTGTGCAGTGGAAAGCGTCCTGTGCTCCAGCATCAACGTGTGGCATGGAGGCTGCACAGTTGCAGAGAGGAAAGCTCTACAGAGAGTGGTGAAGGCTGCACAGAGGTCTGTCGGAGTCAGTCTCCCCACCATCACAGACATTTACACCTCCAGATGCAGGAAAAGAGCCACCTGCATCATGAAAGACCTCACTCACCCAGCACACTCACTCTTTGCCCCACTCCCCTCAGGACGGAGGTTGAGGAGCATCAAATGTAGAACCACTAGACTGAGGAACAGCTTCTACCCTGAGGCTGTTAGACTCATGAATGAATAAATAAAAATAAAATAAAAATAAACACTGCAAAATATCACATCATGCTGATGCTGATCTGTTTTCTTGTTGCTGTGTTCATCTGTGACCATCTGCTCATACAGACTCATGTTCGTGCTGCTGTTTATAATGATGTTTTTCCACTATATTAGGGCTTAGTGTATTACTAGTTGATGTTTTTCTTAGTTAATTCTAGATGTTATTACTGTTTTTCTCTTGCATTTGTTGTTGGATGTAACTGGGACCCCGTGTACATAATCTCGTTTTCATCACATGTACCACATGCGGTGCAAATGACAATAAAGACTCTCTCTCTCTGACTCTGATTTCTTCGTCCATCGTCCGTATTCTCCATTCGTTTACGACGTAAAACTGCCGTCCAGCTCGGTCCATCCTCCGTATTCTCTATTCATTTACAACATAAAACCGCGTTCACAGTACAGTTTTGTTTTGTTTTTTGAATGTCCAGAGGACCAGACTTAGCTTTTTTAGAGAGTGCAGTGCAGCATTCCTACGCCGCTGCGTTTACTACGTAAAACCGGAAACTGCGTAACTCTGCTTTTCAAAATAAAATTTCAAGATAATTAAAAAAATAATAATTAAAATGGGAGATGCGCTGTAACCACGAAATGTTGTAACCCGAGGACTACCCGTAGTTTCTGTAAGTAGGTCTACGGGGAAAATATCGGTATTGGTATCGATATCACCCAAAAAATCCAATCTCTTGCTCAGAGATATGACAACTTGTCTGAAGGGGAAACATCCATTTAGCCTTTTTCTTCTTCTTCTCTTGCCAGACAGCTTAGTGCAGCCTCATGCACACAAAGTAGTGTGTGTGTGTGTGTGTGTGTGTGTGTTTGTGGGCAGAACAGGAAACATGGAGTAGTAATTACCTCTTAGCGTTTACGAACAGCATGGCAACCTACAAACATGCCGTCGTCTTTGCTCGACTTTTAAAACTTGTTTTGCACTCGTTCAGTCAAGGTGTTTGTTTTCGGCGTGTGGTTGACGAAGAGTTACACACACACACCTGTGATGTTTACCTTTGTGCAGGAGGGAAAGCAGCCTTGGAAACCATCTGTCATGAGTGAGATAAAAAAGTTTAGAAAAGGAGTTGCCAAGAAGATTTCCGCTCACAGTCTTTATCCTTTTGGCACATTTCAGAATAATTCTTTAGATTTGGACTCGATTGCCCAAAAACATGATTGTTTTTCCATATTGTCAGAGCTGTACACCGCAGATATATGATTTAGTTATTATTATTGTCTGCTGGTAAAAGAAAGAGGTGGAAGATAATGTTTTACTTTCAGCCCTGCCAGTTCTGCTTCTGCCCTACTTTGTGTTCGCATCCTGCATTGTTAATGCTAATTCTACCCTTTTATGCTAATTCTGCCCTTTAATTGTTAATTATGCCCTGATTTAGCTGTTTTGCTACTTTCCACATTTACCTAGCATATTTTACCATTATACGTAGGCTACTACCTTTTAAATAGTTTTGGTTCATAGCTAGCATGTTTGTGCCTTCTGCTAACGTTTCATTACTTCTAGCATTTGACATGGGCAGCATGGTGGCACAACTGGTAGAGCTGCTGCCTCTCAGCGAGAAGGTTGCCGGTTCAAATCCCGGTCCGGGGCCTTTCTGGGTGGAGTTTGCATGTTCTCCCCGTGCATGCGTGGGTTTCCTCCGGGTACTCCGGTTTCCTCCCACAGACCAAAAAACATGCTTGTTAGGCTGATTGGTGACTCTAAATTGACCCTAGGTGTGAGTGTGAGAGTGGATGGTTGTTTGGTGTGAGTGAGACAGGTCCCTCTTGTAAATGAGTCCCCGTGACTCAACGAGGCTAGCCTGTATAAATAAAGGTTGAATGAATTTAGCTGCATGTGGCTCACATTTTTCCTACTTATATTAATAATAATTAATTCAATTTATAACGCACTTTTCATTACTGAAAATCTCAAAGTGCTACACATATATTGAATGCTACACACATTCATAAACCGGTGGCGGCAAACTACCATGCAAGGTGCTTTCCAGTCCTACCGGGAGCAACTCAGGGTTAAGTGTCTTGCCCAAGGACACAACGACACATGGTGCGGGTCCCGGGAGTCGAACCACCAACTTTCCGATCGGGAGACGACTGCCCTTACCACTACGCCATGGCCGCTAGCTGATCACTAGCATTTTCTTTGTTATTGTCAGCTTTTCACTACCGTATTTATGGCTCTAAGCTAGGTTTGTAGTTATTTTTCCAGCATTTTGCTTCTTCTGGCTCTAACCAACTTTTAAGTTTGAACTTTTTAAAAAATCTTTCAGTAAAATAATTCAGCAATAAGCAGCATTTTTGCAAGAAATAGTTATTTTCTGGTTAACATTTGAGGTCAGTCCGATCCAGCTAATCAACATTAGCATACACAAAAATGGCTTTACATTCGATTTACAGATATTGAGCTGAAGTTTGGTGTGGTAGTAGCTGAGAGTCATTTAGGGGAGCGGTGCAGAGAAGGCGAGCCTGTGCTCAGAAGGTCGCCGGTACGACTTCCCAGACCAACATCAAAATGTGGGTGGGAAAGGTGAAGCACACACACCTGCCTCCACCCTCATCTTCCCCACTCTGGGCCCTTGAGCAAGGTCCTTAACACACACCATCTGCTCCCCGGACACCCTAGATATCAGCTCTCTGCTCCACACAGAGGGCTGTGGTAGCTCGGTGGTCTGTGGTTGTGTCAGGAAGGACATCTGCTGTAAAAACAATCACCAAGTCTTCATCCGACTTGGTTCACTGTGGCGACCCCTGAAGAAGGGAGCAGCTGAAAGAGGGAAGAAAAAAAAAAAAGTAGCTGAGATTGATTCTCATTTCACAACACTTTAATTTGAGCATGAAAACTATATTTCTCCACATACAATGATCTTAATATAAACCTCTGGTCTGAGAGGCGATGATGATGATGATATGCATTCTTTGGAGGAATGCTGGGTAGGCCTGTCGCAATAAACCAATCAATCGCTTGATAAATGAAAATGATCAACCTCATTTTCATTTATCGGCTTTATCATTTCTTCATGTCTTTCTATTGAAGACACTGGATGACAAAAGGCTCAACTCTGGTGCTCTTCACATTTATTTTCCAGTTCAGGTAGTCATATTTGTCCTCCACCAACAAGGACAGGATCAATAAGACTTTCACCTCCTCCGCTCAGAGGAGAGCTCCAAGGCTTCTCGCCAAACATTAATAGCTTCACTGGTGTTTCATTTCACTGTTTTCTCCTCTGCTTGTTTTGCTGCATGAACTCTGAGGAGGCGTTAAACTAATATACGACTGTCGGTCCGCAAAAATACATGATTTATCACAAAATCTGAGTAAAATGTGTGGAGTTGTCCTGTTTATGACCTCTCCTTGAGCTCAAAGGGCAGATTTTATTTGTTCTTAATAGATCATCTTATTTACAGAATTCAAACTAGGAGTAATTATCACCCTCAGTGCTAACAGGCTGGGACTGAATTAGGCAATGCATTATTATTATTTTTTTGACATAATAAAAAAAAAAAAAGGTGTTGTGCATCATAAATTATAAATTATGTAAAATATCAGCAATATCAGTTTTAAAGCCTATTTACGGACAAGATGATGATGCACTTTAATCCCTTGCCGTCTTCGTCCTTGTGATGATTTTTTATTGCATTTGCACACGTTTTTACAAACAACTGCAGCTTTTTCAAGATCCACGTTGGAAAAATAGTTTTTCTTCACAGAATAGAGCGTTACCTTGAAGTTATAAAACCATACAGTTTTCAGAGCTCAAGGTAACTTGTACAGAACCAACAAAGGGAACGCTAAATACATTTTCTTACAGGAAAATCAATGTAAAAAAAATCACAATACAAATGGATTTTACACAACTGCAAATAGAACTGTTTAAATCACACACAGTTCTTTGGTTGTCTTTTACAGAACCCAATCAAACACTATAATTCTGAAGTAACAAATGTTCTGAGTTTCAATCCGATATTTGATGCATTAAAAAAAAAATTACACACATTTTTCATTGTCATCCCACAGATTACAGAGCGTGATTACATTAAAGTTATTTGTTGTATAACACAATCATTGTTCCACACTTAATCTATCATATTGATGTTTGGGGGAAAGCTTGTAAAACAATTACAAAGCCTATTTTTGTTTTACAGAAAAGCGCTGTAAGAATTATCACTAGAAAACATTACTGTCATCCATCTAGTACATTATTTTATCAATTGAAATTATTGAAGTTCCATGATTTGGTAGATTATAATATTTTATCAGTTATGTATAGGGCACAGAATAACGCATTACCTTTTAAATATCCAAATACATTTTGTCAAAAGACAAAGTTGTTATAATCTTAAGGGGACAGAGATATTTGTAAAACCAAAATTCAGAACTAGTTTGAAGTGACGGTCTACCTAACTCTAAGGAAATGGAGTATGGAATGGTTTGGAGAATGAAGTTAAAGTCCATGACCCACCATGTTTTCAAATTGCATCGCCATTATTATTTAGTAGTGAATTAAATAATAAAACAGGAGCGTTTATTGATATTGTAGAGAAATAACGCTAAATGTGTTATTTCATGATTTTTAGCATATTTTAACAGCAGCTCTGGAAAAATCAGCCCCTCTCCATATATGGGCATTGACGTCACTGAAGTATCCGCCTTGAATGCAGGCGGAGCTCTAACAAGTATGCATGAATGTAGTTTCCTTATTTCTGACCAGAAAACTACCAGAGTAGTTACGAATACAACTACCGGTAATAAAAACGATGTGTTGCTTAGTTCTGCAGCAATACCTCGAAGGATGGCGTTAGTGTTCATTATTTACCCAAAATCAAAGGATTCATAATGGATTTATAAAGTGGACCGACCAGAAGAAGACTCGCACCTCCACAGTTGGGAGGTTTTGCGGGTAAGTCTTTTGCTCAATTTTATTTTTGACATCAGAACAGAATGACTAATAGAGCAGGCTTTTAAATGTACCATAGTTTGGTACCGTAAAAACCGGTGTATAATACACATTTTTTTTGCTCATTTGAATGTCCTGCGTATTAAACACCGAAGCGTATTAATTATGGATTTTTTCCCATATTTTTAGACCCATTTTTCGCTCTGATTCGCCGTTTTACATTTTGGGCAAAAATGGTGCAGTACCAGTTTCAGCCGCTATGGGCGCTATGGGTAGCAGCAGAGGACTCAGAGAGCGAAGAGGAAGAGGGCCACTTCCAGACGTTTCTAGCTCATGTGTCCGAAAAAAGCCTCCTCTGGTCGGACTGACTCTGTCGCTGCCCGCCCCTTGCTATGGATGTACGGTAGCTGTTTTTGTTAGCAAGATACCGTAACTCATAAACCACACCGTGGATTTTTAAATCCAGCTGATTTCACATTTGGTTGAGCTCAGGGGACTGTCTGCTATAAAGTCAGGTAAGAAATATATATTTTTAAGCGTTTATTTAGCTAAATTTAAAGAAACAAAGCGTCCGGTCCGAACCGCCTGCCTAAAATTCGGCGAACTTTTTTTAAAAAATCCAGCTGATTTGAACATTTCGTTAAGCTCAGGAGCACGTCTTCTATAAAGTCAGCTAAGAAATATATATTTTTAAGCGTTTATTTAGCTAAATTTAAAGAAACAAAGCGTCCGGTCCGAACCGCCTGCCTAAAATTTGGCGAACTTTTTTTTAATCCAGCTGATTTGAACATTTCGTTAAGCTCAGGAGCACGTCTTCTATAAAGTCAGCTAAGAAATATATTTTTTCTCGCAAAGAAATAATTGTTTTTACCGTGTTTCTTTGTGAAGTTCTTCGTACTCGCTTGCTTCTGTCGCCGCCATCTTAATCATGGCAAATGAGGCGCTGACGCGTCGCGTGGCGATGACGCGTATTAACCACCGAAGCGTATTGTGTACAATTTTTTCTTGTTTATTGTTAATAATTGGACAAAGCGTATTAAACACCGGTGCGTATTTTACAACGGCGAATACGGTAATATTCACGCCACTTTTTCATGAAAATCTTTAATGGGATTTTAACTGGTAGAGCGTACGTGTGTCTGCTGTTGGTAACCGCGCGGGTGACGGTGTGTCCGCGCATGAGGTCCCCTCTGTGTGTCAGTGGCTGCCCGCGCGCGGGTGACGTGAGGTCCCCTCTGTGTGTCAGTGGCTGCCCACGCGGGTGACGGTGTGTCCGCGCATGAGGTCCCCTTTGTGTGTCAGTTGCTGCCCGCGCGCGGGTGACGGTGTGTCCGCAGCGGGCGGGTTAGCGGCTTATTAAAAAGTTCTAAGAAATAAAAAAAAGGGAGCGCTGGTCCTGAACCAACAGCCCACCAGGAAATATTTAGAACCTGGTGCAGCCACGTAGGACACGAGTTTAACTGCAGTTTTAACTCGGACTCTCATAAGCCTCCATCGCGAACTCACTCGTGCCTTCTGAGTGGAGCCTGTATTGATGTCACTCCGGACTTCGGCAATCTTCGGCCAGGTTTCCGGATGTTTCCGGGACTCTGTTGTTTTTTTTGTTTTGTTTTTTACACTCGCCTGGCCCAAATGCAAAAATGAAAATAGACATCATATTCTACTACAGTAATTGTCCAATATGGTGAATTGTTACTGTTACGGTGGGTGTTGTCCTTTAAAAAAGCCAAGTCATGGTGTACGTTTAAGAAAATGATCAAAACTGAATTGTTATATATCCATCCATCCATCCATCCATCCATCTTCTTCCGCTTATCCGGGGTCGGGTCGCGGGGGTAGCAACCTAAGTAGGGAGGCCCAGACTTCCCTCTCCCCAGCCACTTGGAGCAGCTCCTCCGGGGGAATCCCAAGGCGTTCCCAGGCCAGCCGAGAAACATAGTCCCTCCAGCGCGTCCTGGGTCTTCCTCTGGGTCTCCTCCCGGTGGGACGTGCCCGGAACACCTCACCAGGGAGGCGTCCAGGAGGCATCCTAACCAGATGCCCGAGCCACCTCAACTGGCTCCTCTCGATGTGGAGAAGCAGCGGCTCTACTCCGAGTCCCTCCCGGATGACTGAGCTTCTCACCCTATCTCTAAGGGAGAGTCCAGCCACCCTGCGGAGAAAACTCATTTCAGCCGCTTGTATCCGAGATCTTGTTCTTTCGGTCATAACCCAAAGCTCATGACCATAGATGAGGGTGGGAACGTAGATCGATCGGTAAATTGAGAGCTTTGCCTTTTGACTCAGCTCTCTCTTCACCACGACAGACCGGTACAGCGCCCGCTTCACTGCGGACGCTGCACCTATCCGCCTATCGATCTCACGCTCCAGTTTTCCCTCATTCGTGAACAAGATCCCGAGATACTTAAACTCCTCCACTTGGGGCAGGACCTCCTCCCCGACCCGGAGAGGGCATGCTACCCTTTTCCGGCTCAAGACCATGGCCTCGGATTTGGAGGAACTGATCCTCATCCCGGCCGCATCACACTCGGCTGCAAACCGCTCCAGTGAAAGTTGTAAATCACGAACTGATGAAGCCAGTAGGACCACATCATCTGCAAAAAACAGAGAAGCGATTCTAAGGTCACCAAAACGGATCCTCTCAACACCTTGGCTGCGCCTAGAAATTCTGTCCATAAAAGTTATGAACAGAATCGGTGACAAAGGGCAACCTTGGCGGAGTCCAACTCTCACCGGAAACGAGCCTGACTTACTGCCGGCAATGCGGACCAAGCTCTGACACCGGTCGTACAGGGACCTAACAGCCCTTATCAAAGGGCCTGGTACCCCATACTCCCGGAGTACCCCCCACAGAACCCCCCGAGGGACGCGGTCGAATGCCTTCTCCAAGTCCACAAAGCACATGTAAACTGGTTGGGCAAACTCCCACGCACCCTCCAGGACCCTGCTGAGGGTGTAGAGCTGGTCCAGTGTTCCACGACCAGGA
>JBBPBX010043393.1:16351-27942 GCA_038048925.1 Garcialebias charrua | reverse complement strand
ATATATAAATACACAAATAAATAAAATTTAAAAGGAAAATTATCCAAGTCCCAGTTTAATTTGTTTTCTCATACTCTTTAAACTAAAAACATTTCATTTTGAGCTTCTTTAAGAAACTAAACAAATTTAATTAGGCTCCTTAAAAATATTTTTAAATTGTGTTTAAAAGCAGCATATGATTAACATTTGTGATGAAAACAGTAATTATTAATGAAAGGCTTTTACCACCAATAACCTGTGCATATGGGTTTATTTAAACCAACGTTAAACACCTGGGCACTTTATAGTCATTTAACGGTACTTATAAAGTATAAATGCAGCTTTTGTTGAACTAAAAGGTCTTACCCAGACAGAGGAGGCCGAGGAGCACAGCCACCCAGCTGCAGCTGACGGATGAGTCCATGTCTGAAACTGTTTCAATCTGACACCGAGCTGCCGGAACATAAACTTTATTTCAGAGCTCAGGTTCTGGTTCTGGACAAACACCAGCCTGTTACTCATTTACTCTGTGACCAAAGAAAGAAGATCGATGTGTCTGCCCCCATCCCTGTGCCCACAAAAAGAACCTTCAATTTGAAGCAACATATTTAATGTTTATCTGACAAATTTAAACAAATCTAACTTAAACTAACCTGAATTAAAAACTTGTGATAATTTAAAGATTTCAGATAAACTCATATGATCACTCAGTTCTGCACTTCTTGACCATTACCTTTCTTTTATTATATTAAATCCTGGATTTTCCACCACGTGTTCATTTGTTGCATAAAAACTGCCGGTAAGTGGTTGTGAAATAAAGACAAAGTGCAAACTTTTGCTTCATCGTTTCCCGAAAACCAGGCAGAATCATTTGTTTACTTGTTGATCAAGTTATTAGTTAAATATTAGAAAGAACCAGAGGGAACTTTTTATTCTGTAAAAGTTTTTAGTCACATACTAAGTTAACACTCTTTATGATCAGTCAGAGGTACGAAAGTCAAGAAGTTATCTAATTTATTTTAAATAATTAAAAGTATTAATACTGTATTTTGTGAACCCTCTCAACCTGTAATTTTCAGCACTACCTGCTAGATAACGCTGGTAACTGACCTGTCTATTGGTTTATTTCACAGAATTTAATAAGCAATACTGTATGTTGTATTTATTAAACTACATGTTTATACAGTTACATGTTTATTTATTATCATTCAGGTCTTTCTTGTAAATTAGTCCCCAAGGCTCAGTGGGATTAACCTGTATAAATAAAGGTTGAATTAATGTTTATTAAACTGAAAGCTTATTAAATTACATGTTTATCAAACTACATGTTTATTAAACTACACACTTACTTATGGAATTAATGGAACAAGTAACTACTGCTGTTGATCAAAAGCAATACTGTGTGATATTTGTTGATTTGAAAAAAGCGTTTGATATTGTTGATCATATACTCCTTGATAAATTACACAAATATGGTATTAGAGGATTAGCGCTGCAATGGGTACGTAGTTATTTGAGGGAAAGGAAACTGAAAGTTATGCACCATAACTCATGTTCCCTGAAGGAAGGGAACAAGGTGCAACACATTGACTATGGGAATTGCGCCGCCGCGCGGTTCACCTGAAGTAATACAATCACGCCTTTTCTAAAGGCAGGTGGGCGTCAGCGTCAGCAATGAGGCCCCGCCCTCTTTGCATAAAAGGGGCTGACACCCCACCTACATCCTCCAAGTGCACTTCACTGAGCTTGGGCATTGAAAGGGCAAACATGTGTTGCACCTCGTTCCCTTCCTTCAGGGAACATGAGTTATGGTGCATAACTTTCACTTCCCTTATCAGTCAGTACACTCAGTGCAACACATTGACTATGGGAACGTAATTCAATCACGCCCTGGAAGTGCTCTGGAAATGCATGCTTGTGAAAACTTTGTGCCTTAGACTACAGGCGCCAGCTGCTCTTTACTCTGTGGTAGAGAGAACAGCCTGAGTTACGTCACATGTGAACTAAAGGGTCTTACCCAGACAGAGGAGGCCGAGGAGCACAGCCACCCAGCTGCAGCTGACGGATGAGTCCATGTCTGAAACTGTTTCAATCTGACACCGAGCTGCCGGAACATAAACTTTATTTCAGAGCTCAGGTTCTGGTTCTGGACAAACACCAGCCTGTTACTCATTTACTCTGTGACCAAAGAAAGAAGATCGATGTGTCTGCCCCCATCCCTGTGCCCACAAAAAGAACCTTCAATTTGAAGCAACATATTTAATGTTTATCTGACAAATTTAAACAAATCTAACTTAAACTAACCTGCATTAAAAACTTGTGATAATTTAAAGATTTCAGATAAATTCATATGATCACTCAGTTCTGCACTTCTTGACCATTATATTAAATCCTGGATTTTCCACCACGTGTTCATTTGTTGCATAAAAACTGCCGGTAAGTGGTTGTGAAATAAAGACAAAGTGCAAACTTTTGCTTCATCGTTTCCCAAAAACCAGGCAGAATCATTTGTTTACATGTTGATCCAGTTATTAGTTGAATATTAGAAAGAACCAGAGGGAACTTTTTATTCTGTAAAAGTTTTTAGTCACATACTAAGTTTCCACTCTTTATGACCAGTCAGAGGTACGAAAGTCAAGAAGTGATCTAATTTATTTTAAATAATTAAAAGTATTAATACTGTATTTTGTGAACCCTCGAAACCTGTACTTTTCAGCACTACCTGCTAGACAACGCTGGTAACTGACCTGTCTTATTTCACAGATTTTAACAAGCAATACTGTATGTTGATTAAACTACATATTTATTAAACTACATGTTTATACAGTTACGTATTTATTTATTATCATTCAGGTCTTTCTTGTAAATGAGTCCCCGAGGCTCAGTGAGATTAACCTGTATAAATAAAGGTTGAATTCATGTTTATTAAACTGAAAGCTTATTCAATTACATGTTTATCAAACTACATGTTTATTAAACTACACACTTATTTATTTACATGTTTATTAAACTTCAAATTTAATACATACATGTTTATTATCTACATGTTTATTAAACTACACGTTTTTAAACTACTTGTTTATTCAATAATATTTTATATAAAAATTATGGTACATGTTTATTGAACTGCGCTTTTGGTAAACTAAATGTTTGTTCAATATTTATTAAACTCCATTTTTAATAAACTTTATATTTATTATTGACATGTTTATTAAACTTCATGTTCATTAAGTACATGTTTGTTCAGTTACATGTTTATTAGATACATTCTTATTTATTTACATGTTTATTAAACTTCACATTTAATACCATACATGTTTATTATCTACATGTTTATTAAACTACATGTTTTTAAACTACTTGTTTATTCAATAATATTTTAAATAAAATTATGGCACATGTTTATTGAACTGCACTTTTGTTAAACTAAATGTTTGTTAAATATTTATTAAACTCCATGTTTAATAAACTTTATATTTATAATTGACATGTTTATTAAACTTCATGTTTATTAAGTATGTTTATTCAGTTACATGTACATTATTATTTATTTACATGTTTATTAAACTTCACATTTAATACCATACATATTTACTGTATTATCTATATGCTTTGTTAAACTACGTTTTTTAAACTACTTGTTTATTCAAAAATATTTTTCAATTAAAATATGGTACATGTTTAATGAACTACATGTTTGGTAAACTAAATATTTGTTAAATTAAATGGTTATTAAACTCCATGTTTAATAAACTTTATGTTTGTTATTGACACGTTTACTGAGAAGCCGTGCACACATCTGTCAACATATTGGAGATGTCATATTTTCCATTCTACGTGGCTGCCTCTCTGTGGTTCTGGATGAACAGCTCTGAGGATGATTTAGAGGCTCTGATCATCTTTCTAATGGACTCTGAATGGTCTGTGTGATGATTTAACAGCACTTTAAGTTTAACTATGAGGCTTTAGAGGATTAACTGTTTCAGACCACTGCAGTGATGAGACAAATGGATGAAGGTGCTGCTGAGAAAGATTCAATTAGCTCATCAGTCCATGTTTAAAGTTCAGTCAAAAGGCCCACTTAACTATCACATCAAACAACTACTTTTAGACAACGACAATGTTTGATTTGTGTGTTAAGCAGAAAATGATGGGGATGAAGTTTAAACTATTGCAACTGGAAATGGAAATACTTGATTTCTAAAGATTTATACTAACTAATGTGCAGAAAATATTATTTTGAGCTCATATGATAGATTTTCAACATAACCAAACAAAAACAGAGACATTCTGTCAAACCTTCAGTAGGAATATTCTTCTATATTCAGCTTTTGAGACAGGCTTGATGGATCAGAAGTAAAAGGAGAGAGTCTCGTAAAGCCATCCATCAACCCTTTGTCTCCAAAATTTGATTTTATTGTTTTATTACATAGTTTCTTACTGTAATTGCTTTTATTGTTATATATGATTTTGTCTGTCTAATACAGGTCTCTCTTGAAATGAATCCTCGTGACTCAGTGAGACTACGGTATATAAATAAAGTTTTTAAAAAATGTAATCACCTCTGTGATTCAGAGGAATGAACAGCAGCTCCGGGTTAATCTATTGAGACTAAGATGGGGTCAGCCTAACTACAATAAAATTAATAAATAAAGAAGTAAATAAATAAATAAACATGAATCTGAATAAATCTGAATCAGCTTTATTGTTATTGCACCAAAGCGCAACAAAATTATTTTTTTTTCATTCAACCTTTATTTAGTCAGGTAAATCTTTTGAACCTCATGGGCTCATTTACGAAAGCGACCTGCTAAATAAATAAAAGAAAGAAAGAAAGAAAGGAAGAAAGAAAGAAAGGAAGAAAGAAAGAAAGAAAGAAAGAAAGAAAGAAAGACGAATTTTCTGCATTTTCCCGCCTGACCTTTAAGCGGCAGTATTATAAAATACACTTGCAGTGTCGACTCTGCCGTTAGTGCGAAGACGAAGAAGAATAAACAGGAAGTGACGTTTGCCTCTTGAGTTCACTTCACAAGGCGCCAAATTTATTCCCGTAGATTTTCGCTACGCATGGGTTAGATTAATTTTCTACGGATTTCAGCATTTTGTAAACAGAGTCGGAACACGGCTGTTCGGGTGAGGAAGTGATTTTAAAAATCGACTGAAACCGCCACGTTTGTATTCTTGTTGCATCGGTCACAATGCGGTGAATATCGGAAATCAACAACGTTATGGGTTCGTTGTTGTCAGTTTAGATAAAATGGTAAATGTCAGTGTATGGAACTCCGTATTGAATGTTAGTTTGGAACAAATTGTCTCTGTGTTTTCTGCAGTATCATGGCGGTCCCGTTCGTGCAGGACTGGGACCTGGTTCAGACTCTGGGAGAAGGAGCCTACGGAGAGTAAGAATCATACATTTTGCTTTTCCCCAACAAAGCCAATAAAGTTTTATCTGACCGGAAGTAGCAGTCAGTGCTGTGCTGTTAAAACTAACACACATTTCTTAATATTTTGTTTCAATCAGTCAGACTTTCTTTTAAACATTTAAAGTGTTTTTTTGTTTGTTGTTGAATAGACTTAGGAGCATCTTGTGGTTCTCCAGGTTGTTATGAAGGTCAAGTTTAAATGTGTCTGAACATTATTGGATTTTTTTACCTAGATTATTGAGCATGAACCTTCATGTCTTTAAATGGTTTCCGTGGGTCTTTGGCTGCTTTTCATGCATTTTCTGTTCTATCCTCGTAGATTCTGAAATTAGGAAACTGGACAGTTGAAAAGCATAAACCCAACTACCGTATATCAAATGAACATTGACCTGACGTTGTGTATCTGTTCCTCTCAAACCCACCCGGTCAAAGCAGATGGCCGCTTGTCCTGAGCCTGGTTCAGCTAAAGGTTTCTTCCTCATGAGGGAGTTTTTCCTTTCTACTGTCACCTTCAAGCTTGCTCGAGATGAGAGTTCTGTGATGGAGTTAAATTCAAAGCAGTCTGCTCCTCAGATAAATAATGTTAACTTGTTATTTTTATGGATGGATGTTTCTGTTCAGTGTCCTGAGATGATTTCTGTTGTGACTCTGTGTTGTATAAATAAACTGAACCGAATTGAATCTCAGCGTAAAAAATAAACAAACAAAAAAACGTTCAAGTGACCCGACATTGTTGTATTTTATACCTGGATTATTGAGCATGAACTTTGGTGATGGAAAAACATTTGATCAAGACTTCTTCTTAAATGTCATGTCAACTTATTTTATGCAATGATTACAAAATTGATGACCCTTTAGGAACAACATGAAGAAATGAGAGTTGATCTAAGACTTTTGCACACTTCTGTGTATTGTTTGAACCTCTGATACTCAGTTTAATAAATTGGAGTAATAAATAATTTTTATAAAGTTCTGATGGAGTTGTTTTTTGGTTTGTTTGTTGTCAGGGTGAGGTTGCTGGTGAACAGACAGACCGAAGAGGCCGTCGCGGTGAAGGTCATCGATACGTCTCAGTCTAAAGAGTGTGCCAACAATGTCAAGAAGGAGGTGTGCGTCCATAAGGTGGGCAGCTGGTGTTTAGGAGTTCTGTTCGATGGTGCTTTTAAGACCATGTCCTGTCAGCACAGCCTTTAACCAGAGTTTTGATCGGAGTTTACTGTGATATTTAAATGTTTACTTTTATTTGTTAGATACTCAACCACCCCAACATTGTGAGGTTTTTTGGTCACCGGAAGGAGGGGCAGAGTGTTTATCTTTTCCTGGAGTACTGCACCGGAGGAGAGCTCTTTGACCGTATCGGTAGTTTCAACAATGCAACTTTACCGTTTTTATTTCTTTATCACTATTTTTAGGCTTTCATTAGTTTATTTACTTTATGCAATTTAATTGTCTGTCATTTTAGAGCCTGATGTGGGGATGCCAGAGCCGGATGCTCACAGGTTTTTTCAGCAGCTGATAGCAGCTGTGGTGAGTGGATTCAACTCGGCTTTAAAAATTGTTCCATGTTTCTGGCTTATCTTCATTTGTTGGCTGCTTCTTCACAGGAGTACCTCCACAGCCTTGGCATCACCCACAGAGACATAAAGCCTGAGAATATTTTGCTGGACGATAAAGGTGAGCAGATTAAATCCGTGTCGCTGAGTTAAAAACTTTTCAAATATTTATTCTAACCACATAAAATGCATATTTTATATTTTTACCTAAAGACAACCTGAAGCTGACAGATTTTGGCCTGGCCACCATGTTTCGGTTTAAAGGGCGAGAGCGCCTTCTCAACCGTCTCTGTGGGACTCTTCCCTACGTCGCTCCTGAGCTTCTCAGCCAATCAGAGTACAGAGCTCAGCCTGCAGACATCTGGGCCTGTGGCATCGTCCTGACCGCCATGTTGGCTGGAGGTAAGAGCACCAGAGGTGCATTTTGACAACAGGAGCCTTAACTAGGGAACCGGTGCATGCACTTTACAAAATAGTTGTAATCAGTGGTTTGTGCTTTTGTACAACAACATTGTTATTTTTTACATTTGTATACTTTGGTTTGTTAAATCTTGACTAGAGTTGTCAATCCTGAGAGATTCTGGTTAAGATTTAATCTGAGTTTTCTTCAACAGTTTCTTTTTCTTTGCTTCAAACCGATCAACTAGGGCAGTGGTCTGCAACCTTTATTATCAAAATAGCCATTTCTGTTCCTTTGCACACTAAATAAAATGTCTGGAGCCGCAAAACCTGCAACTGTGATTATCAACTGCTGGCCCATAGGCCACTTCAAGCCTGTTGGAGGGGTGTGTGGGGGCTTTTCCGGCCAGTAGGTGTGATATTAATAAACTAAAATATCAAATTATTATTCATATTTATTGATATTTTTCTAATTTAGGGCAAAAGAAAAGACTGGATTTATGTAAAGAAGAAAAAAAAAATGGTATCAGTAACTTTTTACCAATTTTATAAAAAGTCAAACACAATTATGCAGGCTTACCGGTATGTGAATTTGCTTTTGAATTGTGGAAACAATTCATAAAGTATCCTATTATGAAGTGATAAAGCATAAAATTAAAAAAAAATAGGCCAGTTTGTTGGATATGTACCGGTAATTGAACTTCAAATTGAAAATAAATACTTCCATTTACTTTGATTTTGTTTTTTTCTTTAATTTTCATTGCTATCAAGTTGACTCAACAACAATATTCTTTCTCAGCAACTTGCATTAAAAGTTGTATTAAAAGCACCCCACACAGACACACGCACGCAATAAAAAGGTAGATTTGAGAAAAAGATCACACCATAAAACTGGAAGTGAGCTAAAAGAAGTGGCTAACAAACTACCGTATTTTTCACAGTATGTATAAGTCAGTTTTTTGCATAATTTTCATGCCCAGCGATTTATAGGCTGAAGCGACATATTTTGGCTGAGATATGAACGTTTTCATTCATTCTGACTGGGAAAAAAATGGAGCAGTACTACTTTCAGCCACTAGATGGCAGCAGAGTAGTAGAAGTAGTATGGCATGCCGTTGTATCATGTAATAGGTAAACGTGGCTATAATGACAAATTCTAAACAGTTCAAGACAAAAAAAACTGGACTTTTTTTTATTATACTTTACTTTATACTTTATTGTTTTTGGTTTTTTTCTTGAACTTTTCTGAATTTACCATGTCCTGGATGATTGAGAATCTTCACCAGCTATTAATGACACAATCAGCTTGCCATATTATGCCCACCTTTGTTCCGTTTGCTGCAGTTCTGCTTTGTTCTGTAGTTAAATCAGCTGCACCGCCCTGGTGAAATGCAGGTCATTTGACTATTAAAGCGCATTTATTAAGCAAATGTTAGACTGAGACATTTACTATAATTATGAGCAAACAAATAATTGTTTTTAGGAGTTTATCTTGTTAAATTTGCACAGCGACTCGTCGCGTGCACGTGTTTACTTCCGTGTATTGGCTTTTGAAATACAGTCGATTTAACCGTCAAAGTGCATTTATTACCGGTAAGCAAACGTTAGACTGAGACACATATTTACTATAATTTTGAGCAAACAAATAATTGTTTTTATGTGTTAATCTTGTTAAATTCTTGTTAAAGTCCTCCCGTGCATACTCCCGCGACCGCCATTTTGGCAGCCACACTGGCCCACATTTCCGGGTTGTCTGTGGTGACGCGTAACAAAAACGACACGTCAACGGTGACACATAATACATGCAACGTATACGATGAAGCAACGTATTTATGGATTTTTCCACTTTATTAGGCATATTTAGACTGATGTGACTTATAGGGCAGGGCGATGTGTACGGCGGAAAATACGGTACTAGCATGATGTAGTCGTCAAGTTTTACTCCTTGTGTTCCATCTTTCACATATTGGCAAAAGAAATGACCGGAAAACTGCTAAAACTAGCCATTTCTTGTTGTTTGTACAACAACCAATAAACTTCAGTTTGATGTTGGTTTTGATCTAAACTTCGAGCCGCTGCAAAGGAACTAAAGAGCCTCTTGTGGCTCCAGAGCCGCAGGTTGCAGACCCCAGAAGTAGAGCAACAGTTGTATGCTTCTTTCAGAAAGGTCTCAGGGGTCTTGTTGGTCTCTCACTGTTCTCCTTCTTCACGGTCTCTGTTTGTAAGGACGGCCTGCTCTTGGTAGATTTACAATAAAGATATTCATTCATTCATTCATTCATTACACACGTCCCGTATTCTTTCGAGATACTGGATTTAACAGAACTGAGGATGTTCAGGACCTTGGAAATCCTTCGTCTCCTGTGACTTGTGCTTTTCATTAATCTTTTCAGAGTTGAGGACAGGCACTTTAAAGAAGTGAATATATTTGCAGTCACTAAATCTGATTTCACTTTGACATTTGAGGTTTTTGTTGTTGTTGTTGTTGTTGTTGTTGTTGTTGTTGTTGTTGTTGTTGTTGTTGTTGTTGTTGTTGTTGTTGTTGTTGTTGTTGTTGTTGTACAGAAGCCAAGTTTACAGGTAGTCCCCGATTTACAAGCGCTCTGATCTACGAGGTTCCGGACTTACGAGCTGGCGAATTTTTTGAAAAAACGCAAAAAATACTGAGTTTTTCTGTGTTTTTTCACCACAGTTCGTTAGCTAAACATGTGGACACACGTTTCCGATCATTTTTATGCACTCATAAGCAGTTTTTCGATGAAAAACGAGTGTTCGTAGTCGCGCTAGCAAAACCGTTCCAATTTACGAGCGAAATTCCGGACTTACGAGACACGTGGCGGCCGTTCCAAATTACGAGATTTCCGGTTTACGAGCGCCTCGTTGTAACGGAACCCGCTCGTAAATCGGGGACTACCTGTATATTGGCCATGATTAGTTTATGACAGAAATAAAAGACTAAATCATCCAGGGGGTGATGACTTTTATAGGCACTGTGTGTCTGGTTTAGATCGCTGTGTTCAGACAGAAAACAGTTTCAGTAGTTTAGTACTTTTCTACCAATAGTTTTTTGTTTTAATTTACCTTGTATTTGGTGCCTTTCTTACATTTTGGTCTTAATTTCCTCTCGTCTTGATCAATCCCTGCTGTTCCAACTCTGTGAACTTAAAATCAAATAAAGCTATACAGCACGAGTCAAAGTAAATCATTTGACAAATCTCTGTCTCTGAAGATTTATTTATTTTTATGAAACAGCTGAGCCAGTCAGGGAGAGTAAAGATTATAAAATATAAATAAACCAGAGAAATTGCACATTATGACACAAAAGGCTTCAGTTTTCTGTAGGAAGCAGCCAGACGTTGTCTGAATGCAGCCAAAGTGTACTTCGTAATGTAGTTCAGGATGTTTATAGCCAAAGCAAGAAGAGATTTATTTATAACGGATCCTTGTTTGATTTTAAACCACCGAAGATCTGCAGGTGGTTTTGGTTGGAGCAGTAAAATGTCTGTCGGTTCACGGAGGTGCTCGCTCACCTGTAAGAGTTTTAAACACCTGGCTCGATGGAAAACACTTTAAAAACAAAGAATGTTTCAGTTGTGGTGCGATACTGACATGTATGATTGTACAGTACGTCCTGGGGTCAGGCAATATCAGTGTGTGTGTGTTTTATGAGGAAACATGTTTTTGTTCAGAGCTGCCCTGGGATCAGCCGACCGAGAGCTGTCAGGAGTTTTCAGACTGGCTTCAAAAGAAAACGTACCTACCTCCCTGGAAGAAAATACAACCTCTGCCTCTTAGTAAGTTCAAAACTTGAGTTATAAAGAATTATTAATTATTTCATTTAGGGATGCACAATATTGGATTTTTGTCCAATATCCGATATGTTACAACTTATTTGGCCAATAACCAATACCAATACCAATATTTTTTCCCCTAGACCTACTTACAGAGACTACATAGCTTTCTCTGTTGTGGAATTAAAATAAAACATTATTCTGCATGGTCTTTGTCAGTTTGACCTGCTACCAAATGCAGATGCCAAAAAGGGGGCTGAAAATGATCACACTTCAGCTTGGATTATGTTTAATGTCAAATTTATTCATGACATTTACTCTCTCTAACACAATGACAACACTTGAACAGTGCAGATTTGTAAATTTTCACAAATCCAAACTCAATGGCGTGCGTGATGTCATAACATGTTAGCGCTGCAGGTATCCTAGTCACTGGCTTGTCATAC